>LD688931.1:682010-702014 GCA_003118335.3 Papilio memnon | reverse complement strand
TCTATCGGCAGCGGTCACTTCGGTATTTTGGCGAAATCCGGCGGCTTCCTGCTCGTACTTCATCTTTTTTAGTCCACCATTAGCTTTAGCTCTAAGAGAAATACAAAAAGGCGTTTTCATTTCATCCTACGTTTTTTTAAACTTCAAATGAATGTTGGCAATTAATCCGTGTAAAAACCTACATTGTATCTCTTACAAAGGTTTTTAGCCAGCGCGTTTTTGTTTTGTGCACACGTTTATTCAGTTGGCGGATGAGTGAATAAAATTGGTTGAACAAAAGATATCCTGTGTTCAAAAAATGGAGTTTAATTCATTTACCATTCATGGAAAAAATATTTGTTCTATTGAGCTTTAATGAAAAAGTTTTGAGGAACGTAGAATTAAAAGAAAAGGTGCGAAGTAAAATATTAAATAACATTTTCCCTTTGTAATGTACTGAATGTTAATTTCAATAGTAATATAATCTGATTGTTGAGTCCTAGACTGTTAGGGCACTCAACCATTCGCACGCACAAAAGATTTCCGCTCCAATTTAAAAGCTCCATTGAAAAACAAAACAGCTGCACTTAATGCTTTACATTCAACAGCTCCTTTTGAGATTCGTTTCGTTATATTCATTAAATGAATTCATTTAAATGTTTTGTATTAAGAAACTTACGAGTACATCGTTTTCCATCGCATCAGGTGGCCGTTTGATCATTTGCCACCTTATGATAAGATTTTACAGAATTCCTCAACATAGCGAGCTCACTATGAAATCGACATTTACAAATTTCTATTCCATAGTTCCAATATCAAAAGAATCAGTTTTGATAACATGTCATTCTTCTCTTATCTTTCGTTGTTATAGGGTTACTATCAGTGCAGTTTTTAATTACCTATTACTGATTCCATGTCTCCAGTAGCATTAATGTTCTCTATTACATTTAATTGAATGTCTACATAATAGAGTATTATGTTATTCTTTTATTTCAGATTCTCTCCGGGTCTGTTGACCTTCGCCGCGGTGGTCACAGGATTTATTATGGTAATAGGATTATTCGGCAATCTACTGACAGTAGTCGCCCTCATTAAGTGCCCCAAAGTAAGAAATGTTGCCGCCGCCTTTATTATAAGGTACGTAAAGAAATAACATACATGTTTAGTAGTAAAGGACAATTTCTCGCTCTTCTACAAAAGTTAGACTTTTACCTTTTGATAAAGTTTACTACTTGTCTCACTTCCTTCTAATCTTACTAATATTATAAATGTTAAAGTTTAGATGGATGGATCTTTGATAGAGTTCGTAGCCTAAACTGCTGAAAGGATCTTTTGTTTTTTTATTATATTTCACGTGGATGGAGTCGATGGCGCAAGCTAGTTATCTATATCGTGGGATCGCTAGATAATAATAAAATTGATACAATAAAACAAAACATTTACAAGTAACATAGTAATTATAACGTAAATTGTGACTGCACATCAAATTTCAATTAGTATAACATGGAATTCTATTAAAGGTACAGTTTCTCTGCTTCGTCGCTACACCGCTGGAAATTAATGTTTCAATTTCAATGTTATTTTCACTTAAATGCTCTCCCATCGGCTTACAGCTCAGAATAACACACATGTTATTCTGTGAGATTTATCCATCTTGATACTTGAATAAATAAAGACAAAGGATAATTGTAACGATTATTTCAAATCACTATTTGATTTACTCGACATATAACTTACGAAAAGATTGTAATTATATTTTGCCATAGTCAGTTACCAAGTCATGATTAAGGGTGTCCCTTAGTGTAGATATTGTCGAATAATACACCTGCAAACAAAATAACAACCATTAAACGAATTAGATTGCGACAGAATGTAAATCATTGATATTCTATTCATACACTTACCTATTTAAATTTTTGAGTCAATTTATCCTTTAAATTAAGTAGGAAAATACTTTTTCCACATCCTTCTTTATTGTTATAAAATTTAATAAAATGTTGTATTCCAGTCTTTGCATAGCGGACTTCTTATTCTGCGCGATGGTACTACCGTTCGCCATATCGGGCTTCTGGACTCGGACGTGGTCGCACGGGGGCGCGCTGTGCAAGCTAGTGCCGTTCCTACGATACGGCAACGTCGGCGTCTCATTGCTCAGTATCGCACTCATCACCTTGAACAGGTAAACACACTACCCATAGATGGCACTGCATGTAATGACGGCCACACACGTTAGGTTTGGCGTGGTTTCAACCTTGCCAAGTGTTCGTTTTGTCACATAAAACCTTTATGTATAGGTTAATTAAAATAAAAAAGGTGTATGGTTTTTAAGAAGGTGAGCTTTAAAAATAAACGTATTGAAACAAATAATTATAATGTAATATTATATAATGAAACTTCCAAATAAATTAACGTTTTAAAAATATTTATCATTTTTAATATCTTTAAGAACAAATCTTGAAATAACTGTAACGGAATACTGTCGCAAAAAGTATATTTTTGTTATCATATTTCCCTATTCTTTATTTCACTTGTCTCTTGAGACGTCTTCTATCTTTATACCACTTTACATATTAAACTATCTCGAAGAAAGCCGTGAAAATATTGAAATCTTTAGTTTATTCGTCGTATAAATCAAGAGAATTGGCTCATTCAATTTATTCAACAACGCAGGTGAAAACGTTATTCTTTTGTACGAAATCTAGTTTGTGAATTCAATTTTCACAGCTTTCATATCTCAATGAAATCTACAGTATTAACCTGTCTTGTGACTCGCTAAATTGTATATTTTCAACACTTTATAATAATATTGTGATATTAATTTAATACTGAAATCTTTGTTCATTGCCTTCTTTCACAAAAATCACACAGGCAACGATATTGTCTTGTCATCTGAAGAATCATTTGTTCAGTTGTCTTGTAATAGAAAGATGATCTTATATGGACTAAAAACATTAGTCTCGTTTAGAAATAAACTCGCTGTGGGCGGCTTAATAGCTAACACATCGTTTTACTATGACATCATATTGTTTAAATTATACTCGTATATTAATGTTTGAAAAGGACTCATACATTTACAAAGTAAAATTATAAATATAAACTCTTGATAAATGTAAGTAGATATCAAAATAACTTATATAAATCTAAAAAATAAACGAAACGAATATAATAGTCATATTCAGTACATTTTAACGTAAGAAATAGTTATTGAGCAAAGGTACAGAAACTTTGTAGTACAATATTAGTGATAAATAGTCTGTCATAGACAGCTTTCATCTTATAGAATATAGATACTAAAAATATGGTAAATAAGGCGTGACGACGGTGAAGTACTGCATTACTGTATTTGACATTCAATTTTGCACGTTCGTTTAAAATAATCACTTTTACCATTGGTCTACTGCACAGATATTTATAGTATCATCTCGCTCACTCCCTCGTATAAAACTGAGATAACATGTTGTTTCGATGTTTAACCATTGCTTTGTTCACAGGTATATAATGATAGCTCACCACAGCTGGTACGCGCGAGTATATAGGAAGCACAATATAGCGTTGATGATCGTCTTCTCCTGGTTGTTTTCGTACGGCATGCAGATACCCACGCTACTGGGGATATGGGGTAAATTATCATTTATGTAATTAGACGCCTCTATTTTGTCCTCGACATCTTCCCGGACAGTCCCCCTTAGAGGATATACTCGTATAGTCTTCCGTGTTGTAACTTCTAGACAAGCAATACTAGAATATTAGTAATAACTAACGGTTTTTTATCTTCAGGTAAATTTGACTACGATCCAGAACTGGGCACATGTTCCATTATGCCTGATGACCTTGGTCATTCCTCCAAGACCGCACTCTTTGTTATCGCGTTCATCGTGCCAGCATTGCTGATCTTCATCTGCTACGCTAGAATCTTCTGGGTTGTTCATAGGTACCAATATATGATATTTATTATTATATTAATAGCAACTAGATCTGTTCCACACGTTTTGTTTTGCTTTTCGTGTGATATTATGTAATCCATTTCACAAGCCTTTTCCCACATGAAACAAACTAGATACAACTTGTCTTCGTGCTGTGTGACTGTGAAAATCATAAGATTGCTATTTTAAAATGTTACGAGAGTTAGGTAGTAGCTAGTATTTTCTATGGTGTCTCTTTCAAGTCTATGTTATAATAATATGTTTATTTACATCATTTATTTCATAAATCGTAAAAATATCTTATAATGTATTAACCATTTTGCTATTCTATTTTCCAGTTCGGAGCAGAGGATGCGTGAACATCAACGCTCGCAGCACTCAGGTCCTGGCACTCTCAACAACACGGAGAAGAGGTCCACCGTGAAGGATAACCGGGACAGCAAGGCGCGTCGCAACGAGTGGCGCATCACTAAGATGGTGCTCGCCATCTTCCTCTCCTTCCTCGTCTGCTACCTGCCCATCACTATCGCTAAAGTTGCTGATAGCCACGTACATTACCCCAGTAAGTCAACACTTACTAGTAAAAGTTTGTTACCAGAAAACTAAGGAATTAATTAAGAAGAAAATAAGACATGACGGAAGGTCTTGATATCGTTAGTTCTTAAAAAGAAAAGTCTTTATACCTTATTTATTGACAATGTTTGTTTTTATTGCAGTATTCCACATAGCGGGTTACCTGTTGCTGTACGCGAGCGCGTGCGTGAACCCGATCATCTACGTGATAATGAACGCGCAGTACCGCGCGGCGTACGCGGCGGTGCTCTGCTGCCGGCTGCCGCTGCCCGGCCTCACCAGCGGTGCGTATCCCTCCTCGCCCGCATGCCGCCACCCGCACACCTCCGCCGTCGCATCCTACGTGCGCACATGAAGGTATCACATCTCATCGCATCACGTCCTAACACTCATCGCCTTCAGATACTGCTATTACCTAACATAACCTAATCTAACACACTAACAATACGATTGTTCTAAACCATTCCACATTAATTCATCAGACGCCTGTAATATCTAAGCATGCTTTTCTCAACTTATATCACATTATTCCTTTATGATATCGCCATTGAATAAAAAAATATTGTCTGCTAATATAACTAGTAACAAATTCGTTTTAGAGAAATGGAACGAGCGTCACGGGTACAGCTACAGCAATACACGAACGGCGCTCAGCCAAGTGTCGATAGGGGAGTCTCGGGCGGACCCCCGAGCGTCCGTGATGTCCGTGGGTCCAGGGCCCAAGTAAGCCCTAGGGCCCTCCCAACCAGGGCCAAAGTGAACCCGCGGCCCTACGGGTCCGACACCGCGCAGACCTCGCACAGCTTCGGACCACGCGTGGAAACTTCGACTCGGTCAACAAACGGGACAAAGAACATGACAACAGCGACCAGGATCAAAAAGGAACCCGGTCTAAAGGGCGGGAAGAATTGGTTATAGCGTCTTGTCGCTCACTACTGAGATGTACCAAAGATTTGATTTTAAATGACTACGGCAAACATATATTTTTAGCTTTCCATTAATTACTTAGAGTTGATATTAATAAGATAATGTATTATTCAAGGAGTACATTTTATTAAATATTCACTATTTTCTTCTAATTGTCTTTTTTTATTATTTGGCAGCTATTGTTTGTGACAAGTGGTATTGCTATTCAAGTTTTACTTTTTAACTCATAGCTTTATGCCGTAGTCAGTATTAAATTATCACGTAGTATATTTGAACCAAATGATATTTGCATGCATTTATAAACTTGCACTTGAGATAATAAGAATGATTATTACGTAAAAACATTGTCCGTCCCAATAACGAGCGACAATTACGCTATTCAAAACAGGGATATACAGGGGGTTTCTACATTTGAGATTATAAAAACGGTCCTCAATATCGTCTTTTTTAATTTAATGTTGTATAGCATGTAATGTCAATTATTTATTTAACATTCCATAAGTCTCGAATAGTTATACATACTGTAGATTATTAAATGTATAGACATTCCCCCCATTTTACCATAGTTCGACCAAAGAACTTTAGATATAAAACTGTTAGTTAAGCTCAATTTGTAAACATAAAAGACCAAACAGTATTTAAGCTACTGACATTTTAATTGTAAGCTTACATGAATAAAGAATGTAATAAAATGCCATATTAATTTTATTATGAAATAGAAATTTAATTAAAATAAAATGACAATATTGAATGTGTTATTGAGTTATTTATTATTTGTTTTTTATTCATAAAATGCGATCAATACAATGTTTTCAAAATAAAGCATTTAAAATGACGTTGAATGTTTTTGTTGTTTCTATTTCTACAAAACAATTATAAATGTTCAATAATCCCAGCACAAAACCACAATTTTACCATTAAATTACCTAAACAAGAAAGGAAGCTTCAAATTTATTTCTTTATATTGGAAATGGCCAGATAATGGCGATAAAACCATATCAATAAATAAAGTGACCTCTAGTTGACAGCAAGTGGTAAGTTACTGGTTTGATTTATCAAACCATTGTGGGAAACGCTACTTATTTGGACACTTTCCAAAATGTCGGAAATATACGCCCGCTTCAGACTACTATCTATTAAACGAACGGCAACATAGAAATTGCTTTTCCGGACACTATAAATATTTGAATCTGTCGTTTGTTTTGTTTACGCGGTAAGTCGTCCTTTGTTTTCGAATCGAGAACAAAAATAAAACAACAGCCTTTATCAGGAACCACGAAAATATTGATAACAATATTCGAAGACACGTAATTTTAACCTATCTAAATTCAATAATTTAGTTATGGAAACTATTGTTCAGTTGTAAACATAAGGACTACATCACTGCCAGACACGGTACTTGTATTTCCCTTAGCCCTAGAAAGCTGTCACTTTCACGAATTACCTACTCTCCTTATCAAATTATCGACATCTCTTGGCGGGATATTTGAAAAATAATTATTTTATAGTGGTATAGCCTAATACATTAATAGGTACGTTTTACTTTTTCCTTCAAGGTTATTTTTAAAGATTAAAAAGAAAATTAAACCTATATAATAGTAATGAATAAAATAAAATCGTTAAAGAGCGTCAGAAATCATCGCTAGGTTTGCTAACTTAATTGGACAGGTGTGTTTGTAATATATTCACACATCAAATCTAGACATTACCAGACATTAGAGGAACAGAAAATATTGTTATTTTTAATTATGTCTCTGTTACTAAATAGTGTACAAATATCTCATTTAATATTTATGTTGTAGTCAGATCACGTGCGACTTAATGCAATATTGGCGGGAAACAAACTTTCTTATCAAGGACGATTGCTGCTGGATCAGAAAATGAAAATGAAAGGAAATAGGTAATACGTGATGAGATTAAAGCAAATACATTTTTGAATGGAAAACGTTTTAATTACAAACGTTTTACCTTTTTACATGTCCGTCAATTTTTAAATCTAAATTAATCTAACGGTCAGTGTTCTTCGACATTGATTAACACATCAACAATAATGTCCTCGCCCTTATCCTCTTAAAAAAAAAACATACAGACGACTTGAGTACCTCCTTCTTTTGGGAAGTCGGTCAAAAAACAGTGAGAGTGTTCGTATATTTTTGCTACGGCAGATTCATAATTAAACTTCTACGTAGACTAAACAAACAAACAAGAATTTTCAACAATGTAATTTATTTTTTTTTATCTTTCAGCATATTAAGATAATGGTTTTCAACGTTACGCGTAAGAACATACTGTCTGTGAATCGGTTTTCCATTACTCATAACTCTTGTAGTAACTCGAGTCGAGTCACTTGATCGACGTCGCGCTGATGTCTTGCTTTAATGGGGATGTTCAAACTCTCTCGCGAGAGAGATAAGTTCAATTATTACTGTGCTTTACCATTTGAAGTTTCTTGTAATTCAGAATATACAGTAATATAAGAAACTTTTTTTATCACAAATTATAACTAATTTCTTTTTCTATGTGGGTGAACATAATTCCAGTGATTCTTTTGTATACAGTCGTTGCCCAGAAACGGAAAAAAGTACCTTATTAAAATCAAAGCCCTAGACCACGCTACCTAATATCTAGGTAATTATTCTAACTACTAAACATAAAGGACGACGAAAGACTTAAAACAAAAAGCATTTTAAGTCCTTTCCATCCTTTTCTTATAAAAATTAATTGATTACTTTTTTATCTATTTTGAACAAACTTTCCTTTATAAAGAAACTTTCTTTTCTGTGTTAGACATTTACTGGTCTACAAAATTTCTTTAACAATTCAAAAATTTCGTAATCCCGCTAACAAAGCAATGAATAATTTACGTTTTCACGGTAGAATGAAAATATTTTTCCATTTATCAGAGTATATTACGTTAAATATTCCGAAAATACAAAGGTGTTTCTTTCTTAAAATTTTCCTGAAATATTGAAGAGAAAAATATGATTTTCTTATAGCTTTAATTTGGTTTTTGGTACTTTTAGACTATTCTGGCTTTTATTTATATTGCTAAAGTCTTCCATAATTGCTTTGTCTTTTCACAAACCTCATTATTAGGTTTAGCTCTAAACGTCTTAATCAATCCTTGCCTGATAGAATATAGACCGGGATTATTCAATCTTTGCGTAACGCATAAGTCAAAAGACTTAAACTTGAAGTAAACATTGCTAGGCCGTTTAGATTGAAGATTGGCTGACTTTTCGTCTCAAACCCTTTGGGTGTTTAGGAATTTGGAACAACAATCTTCAAACTTTACAAACCTTTGTTTATTTGAACCAAAATCTTTGCTGAGTAAGTTAAAGTTTTTTAACAATTGAATGTTAATCTTTGACCTAATTACTGGCATGATACACAATTAAAAATGTAAAAAGGATTCAAATGTCCTTGTACGTCAGTTTTAAAGAGACCACGTGGAATTATCAGTGCGAAAATACATTCTAATTTCATTAACTAAGCTGTCAATTTATAGACGATACATAAAACTAGCTTTAGCTTGCGACTTCGTACGCGCAGAATTTTTAAAAAAATCTAGTAACAAATGTAGCCTAAGTTACTTAAAGATAAAGTAATAAAAATAGTAAAAAATCACCAAAATAAAGCCACTTTTATCGCTTTATAATGGCGATTATTTTTAAAAATCGGCCAGACAGTTTTTACGTGAATCAAATACACAGAAAAATACATTTTTTTAAATATCAGCTTAGATATAGATAAGTAACATTGACCGTAAAGGGAATTGAGAATGCATATTTTACGGTAGTCCGTACAAAGGAACGGATAAGTGCATTCCAATATCCGTGAGTACGTGAAAATGGAATACGTGCTTCACAACCGAGGAAATGATTTTAAAAAATGTACGCAAAAATTTACCTGAAGTGAAGTTGCTACGTGTACAAAATGAAAGGTAGATATAGAAATATAATAACAGTAAATGTGTGTATGTATGTATTATGTTTATTTTATAGAATTCTTTACTATGCTAAATAAGCTTGTAGTATTTGCATTTTCGATAAAACTCTTTGATGTCGTACGATGTAGTTTCTGAACGTCGATGCAGAGATATTGAAAATAGTAGACACATTGCCCGGCGTCGCGCGCCGACTATTTGTTATGAGACATCTCAAAACAAAATCCTACCTTTTTATATTGTACATTTAAGCGTATCCATATAATAAAAGCAAAATTTTCAAATAAAATAACTATACTAAAAAAACTATAGACAAAAATCAGGAAAAATAAACTATGGTCTATGAGAGGATCTTAGTAAAAGGGTAGCAAAATAAGAATATAAATGTCCAATTAATTTCTAATCTATAAGGAATTTAAAAAGAACAAGTTTTTTTTTTAATCGATTTTAAGATTCAATCATAACAAATCTGAGATATTATATTGAAATATCAAATTTGATGACGATGGGAAATTTATGCAATGGCCAATATTATCGAGGCAGACGGAATTTATAACTATTTTAGTGAATCCCAACATGTGGTTGAAATTGCTTTAGGATTTACGAAAACGATGAAACTATAAGGGAAAAGGTCGTTTTATTAAGACTTAAGTATTTTTTAAATAATTGTTATAGGAGATACGTGGAAAATTATCTCAAATTCGAATTTCATTGTTGACAAATATTTTCTACGAAAAATAGAAAAAAAATTAGAACTAACAATACTTTTGGCAACGATCTAGCAATTGATCTTAATTTAACAATAATAAAGGGCATGCAAACGCACGTGTGACGTTTTTTCTCAACCTATAGAAAATAAATCAACGAAAAATATTCGATATTCAAGAATGAAGAAAACTTTATGATCTGTCTGACCTTTTATGTTTGAGTCAATTTTATTCAATTGAAGACTTGTCTTATTGCTTTTTAAATCTTATCAGATAAAGACGAAATACGTCTCCTAAAACAATTTCACTAGTTTATTGTTAGTTTTAGTGTCCAAGCATTGTACGTCTGAGTTAAGAAGGCAACGGACTTAGAATTAATATTTTTATTGATTTATTAGATTTTTGCAGGGGTTTTTAACTAATTTTAATATTTTCTACGTTGAATTTACTGAATTTAACAATATATTGTACAGAGAGACTTATCGATCATATGGACCAGGGGTGGCGAACCATTAGCACGTGTTGATCACAAAATTGCACTATGAAAAAAGTATATAGAAAGCAATTTATGAGTGTACGCGAAGTAATCACTATGCTACCGAATGTACCCAATAATCAGAAATTCAAAATTACTTAATGTCACATCTATGACTGCATTCACGATTTCTTTAACATTGTTACGAAAAGGTTCGTCACCCCTGCTTTTAAATCGATATATTTCAGTCAATAATCGGCATTTATTCGACCGTGACCCATATTAATTTGCGCAAACATGGAATTCTTAAGAAGCATACCTCTCATTGTACCTTCCTAAAGCTCCTAATATATTTTTCACGAAGTAGTTTAATTGAAAACCAAGTGTTTTAGAGTCATAGTTTTTCATGGGTAATATCCTAAATATTTAAAATTCAAATTAGATGCTATCTATAGTTACTTAATCATTTAAAATTATTTTGATATTTGATATACTTGGGGTTGTTTCATGAAAATCTAAGTTTATAATTTTAATAATAACAAAAGTGGTCCTGCACGAATATGAGATTAACTTAAATAGAAGGGCACGTGATAGTAATTACTTGCACCTGATACTCAATCAGATTCCATTTATTATAAATAGCAGGTGGAATCTTGCGTCACGTTCGATACTTAAAATTTCGCCCAGTCTGTCCCAATGTCTGGAAAGTTTAGTAATATCTTCACCTCACTGCAATTAATGGCATTGATTAAAGCTACATACCATTTATACACTTTGTATAAATACCAATATTCACTAATTAAACGTTGAGAACTTATTGCTTTCAGACAGTAGCGCTCATTAATTAGCTGTCAATCCACTGGCACATTGTGAATGCTAACTGGCGTTAGTGAGTCCATACAGTAAATGACTGGCCGTCACAACTGTGTAACTGTACTGGCCAAGTGTGAACCTCGCATGGATAATTTCAATAAGGGTGTTTGAATCCCTTCAATCATATACATGTGTTATGTGGCTAAATTAAAGTGTGTAAACTAAATATTGTGATTAAATTGAAATGTTGTATAATATACGGAGTTTTACTGAAATAAGGATTTCATTACATTAATTTGAAGTGTAAATGCAAAATACTGACATATTTTTTTGCATAATCTGGAACTTACGTTCTTTCTGTAATCTGTGATTGGTGATATCTGTCAATTTAGTGTTGTGTCAAATGAAATAAAATAGGAGTATGGATAGAAATGGATGTTTCTTTGATTATGAGAGAATGTTGAATTTGGCAAATGATTTACTATCTTTAGTGGATTAGTAATTTACATTAATGTAGTAGATGTTACACAAACTAAATATACATAAAACTTTTATATAAATTTGAAGACTCGACGTTAAGTTACCCAGTAAATTAGACAAGCGAAAAATGGATGTTGTCGGCAGTGAAATTGGGCAGAAAATGCGGGTAAATACAATAAAATCAGCTTTTTTAAGATTTTGTTACCATACAAATCAATATAGTCTTCATATAAAACCAAATTTTGTGCCAATAAAATGTTAAGGTTTGTCAAACATTCAACGAAACCGATCCTAATTTCACTATTCGGTGTTCTATTGATTTTATATATTTTTTCAGTCTGCCATCAAAGCCAAACTTACGGAATTAGGATGTTATGTTGGTAAGCAGAAATTGTTTCATATTATAAACAGTTCAATTATACCTATGATGAATTTTATCACACATAACCCTCCTTTGTGATTTTATTTTCTTTCTTTGGAAAGGATTACAAGAAAAAAATACAGTGTGATGTATTGCCAATAGTGATTTATGAAAAAAAAAATGATGTTAAAAAAAGTCCTATAAGAAACCTAATTTTTGGTTGATGGCAATAATTCACTATTGCAATGAATAATTCTTGTTAGTATTATCTTTTTTCTGGTAATTAAAAAGAACTTTTGCTATACTGATATAAAGAGGAAAAGTTTGTAATTGTGTAATTTTGTATGTATTGAAATATCTCAAAAACTTCTAGGCCTATATTTTTTAATTGTTACATCAATATCTAGTATATTAATGTAACAAATAATAATTCCAATTATTACTTAACTAATTAATGCAAAACTTTTGTAATGTTACTTAAAAAATTCATTTTGCTGTCTAGATGATGAGCTACCAGACTATGTGATGGTGATGGTGGCCAACAAACGAACTCGAGCTCAAATGGATGAAGATCTCCAGCTGTTCCTAGGGGACAATACGGAACTCTTTGTAAACTGGTTGCATCAGGTGCTTAAGAAATTGCAGGAGGTACAAGTCACAGCTCCACTGAGTAAGTATAAAAATTAAAGAACAATTTTTAAATATCACACCAAGTAATATAGTTTTTTTGGTAAATTAATATGCAAAAGTATGGGTACCATTTTATTAACAAAGCAAAGAGTAAAACCATAGATACAATAATCATAGAGTAGTGAATACTCAACACAGCCCCTCAATTTATAGAAGTTTACAACTGCTAAAATTGTTTAAACAAAATACAAACATAAATGAAATACAAGTATTTGTTATATGTCCACTCTGGGCATTGTTGACTCTATTTATCATAAGTACTTTTTCAATATTGGTTACATTAAAATTTTGTTAAATTTACATCATTAATACTCTAAAGTTAATAAGAATGCTATGTTCATTGGTAAATTTTATAAAAGATTTTGGATTGCCGTAACCACATGTTAAAAAATTATTTCCACGTATTCAAAATTATTGTAAAATAAAATTGGTTAAGATATAGTAATTTTCATACAATACTATAAATAACTACTTGTAACATAAACTGTTAGTAAATGTTATCTTTTATAGAATAAAGTTAACCAGTTTTTGCTCATATGGTATTTCAGAAGCAGTTGAAACTGAGAAGGTTAAGGAAAGATCTAAATCTAAGGACACAAAGCCCAAAGAGAAAAAAGATAAGGAAAAAATAAAAAAGAGTGATGCGGGTAAAAAAACAAAAAAGAAGGAGAAGGAAAAAACGCACAAAAAGAAAGAAGATAAGAAAGTGCATAAAGAAAAAAAAAAGAATAAACATAATGAAAGTATCAGGCCAAACATACCACCAATGCTCATGAATATGGAAAAAGATTCAGAACCATCAATCACAGATGTGTTTGCGGGACAGATATTAAAAAACCATGGAATAATATTAGACCATAAACAGGATATAACACAAATTGATGCAAGTTTGCTTAAAGAAAAGAAACCAATTGTACCTATAATAGATCCAGCATCAATACCATCACAATCAGAACCTCCACCAGCTGAGGCTGATAAGAAGGCTGCCAGAGAAGAGCAAATAAAAGAAGTACATGACATTGAAGTTAAAATAAGCGGCTTGAAGAAGAAACTAGCGGACCAATTGGATACAATGTCTGAAGATGAAGACTTCCTCAATATTAGAACTGAAGCGGAAGAACTTTTGAATGATTTTGCTGAAGATGTATATCAGGCAAGTGTTAAATGGCTGAGACCATGGTGTTGCATCAAATTGATGGCTAGGTCTATCTTTCAATAAAAATACTGAAAGAGATAACCTTGTCCAGCGTTTATTAGTATTAAACTGGTAAATATTCTTACAGGAAATTTCACAAACAGCACCAGTAGCCACCCCGCCTCTCGATTCTCGAAAGTCTCCGATATCACACACCCCTGCACCAATAATTCACACTCCAAAAGACCTTCCTAAAGACCTCCCAAAAGACATACCCAAAAATATATCCAAGGAATTATCAAAAGATTTGCTCAAAAAAACACCAAAAGAACCTGTAGAAATTCTTCCCCAAATCGAACTTAACCTGCCCAAAAGACCGGTAAGAGAGAGACTTGGAGTTCGTGGGACAACTAAGGAGTCAGCGGAAAACAAAGAAAAGGACAAAAATAAGGCAAAATTGCCCACAAGTCCTGAAAGGTTGTTGTTAATTACAAACTCATTTAAGGTAGTAAGAAAGAATTTGCGTATGCTGGTTTTTGTTTGTTAATATGTATAATTTTTGCATATAAAATGTTTCACTGAAATAACCGAGTTTCAGATTAACGCCTGAGAGACAGCCTGAAGTGAAACCAGATCAAGCCGTGAAGAAGTATTCAGGTGGTACACCTGAGCGACCACGGAGTTCTATTTCAGAGGAATCTTCAGTACAAAAACCTGAACAGAATAAAAGACTGATTTCAAAGTATGTTAAGTTTATACTAAGTCTAAAAAAACATTTTTTTTTGTTATGTAGGATGTCGGCAATCGCTGAATAATATTGAATAATATTTTTTTAATATAATGCCTTACTATGGACATGGTATAGGCTATATATTTTCACACTATCTTGTAAATTGGGAAATATGCGTGAAAGGAACAAAAACTACAAGCCAATAGCAGGAAAGAAGCAAAATTGGTAATTGTCAATGTCAAATGCATTGTCATTTAAGCATTTGTATTTTGATATTTGTGGAATTTAATCAATAATATAAAGTTTTAATTAATCCTACAGGAACAGTTAGTTCCTTGTATTTGTTGAAAGAGAGCTTTATTAATATATATAATAATATTTTTTTAATGTAGAGTATCTGTGCTGGAGCAGCGCACGGCGCGCGTGAGTTGCGCGAGCGTGGTGCGCGTGCGGCCGCGCCCCCGCGTCTGCGCGCCCGCCAACAACCTGCTCATGAAAGCAGTCGCCGACGCGCATAAAAGCTTGCTTAACGTAAGTCACCATTACATTATCATGTTATTCATAATTATTATTATTTATTTTCATGTAATAAATATTTAGACATATTAAAAAGTTATTACATTAGTATACTACTTGACCATATATTATTTACACACATTGAGAACGCAATAGATACTTACAAAAAATCTAAAGCACTCTAGGCTCTCTCTAAATAATGGGATACAAAATACTACTTTTGAGAAGAAATCTTTCATTATAAATTCATAAAATCAAATATGCAATTAACAGAAAGCGTATTTCTTTTTTTTATTTGAATCAAATCAGATATTGAATGATTTTTCATGTTTTAAATGATTTTCCCAAAGGCACCACCGAAGATAGAGCCACAACAGCGTAAATTGCAGCGGGCGTTAGTACTGCCAATGAGACGCTGCATTGACAATCAGAAGATCGTCATCCAAGTGCCCAGAGAGGTGCAGACTGACACCAACAGTGATATCACTACTGACTTGGAACACGACGGAGAGAATAAAAACAAGTTAGTATACATTTAAACACTACTATTTAGTTTTTACTAAATGTTCTCTTATTATATTAGTATGGATGGATTGCGTGAAAGGTGACATGATCGAGAAGGGAGGGATGACTGAGATGACGGATGACAGAGTTATTTGGAGGACGAAAACCCGATGCGCCGACCCTGCGGGAGTAGAATAAGGAGGAGGAGATGATGATGATGTACAACCTTTATATCTCATTCAGTAACTTTGATACGAGAAATAATTAATTTAAAAACCTAATACATTAATCAAATGATACCACTCTTAAGTCTTGTTGCCAATTAATTATTTTCAGGTCATCAAATAACATCACAATTGACAGAGAAAATGAGGAAATAATCACACCAGTTCATATAACTAAAGTAATCAATAACACGGACTATGTCCCGGATAGGACGGCCAGTAAGAGAGACGACACACTAATCATAGAAACAAAGTGAGTAATGAACTAAATTATCCGGTTCGAAGGACCATTAACTTGTAAATGTTTATTTATTAGTTTTCAATTATAAGGTTTTTTCTAAACTTTAATCGACTAATTCAAAGGAATGTATAGCGCTTAGTTTAGCTAGATTTTACGCTCTTATAATTTAAATTAGAAGTTTCAGTTATTATTGTTTAATTTCAGGAATAAACAGAAGCCGAATACAAAAAAGCATAGAAATACTCAATTTATTGTAACAATGGATGGTTTCCAGCCAAACACATTCCTTGCAAAGAAGCTCATGATGGAGGGACTATTGGATGAAGATGATGAGCTAGCTAAAACAGCACTGCCTAAACCGGCAAAAAGTGTGTTGATCACTAAGGAAAGTGAAGAGACCAAAGAAAAAGAAAGTAATGAAACAGTTCAAGAAGACGAAAATAAAGAAGATTCAATAATGAAACAAGAGTCACCAATAACAAAAGAAAGTTCAAAAAGAAAACTAAGTGATACAAGTGAACCCAAGAAAGAACCAAATGATGTACAAATGAAAGTATTAAGTGATAAATGTGATAATCAAAAGAAAAGATTAAGTGATGCTAGTGAGGAAAGTTACACACAAGTTATAATAAAAACAGAACCACACGAGACGGGAGAAAAAAAGAGTGTAGATGGAAGTGTTAGTGATGAGAATTCTGAAAAAATGTTGACACCACCTATTAAGAAAAGAAAAGCTTCGCCTATTGTTTTTAATATAGATAAGAAAGAGAAAGAAACAGAAAGGGTGAGAGAGAGGACGCAGAGTGCGAGCAGTGATGGTCATGTGACCATCACCACCTCGGCTAATTCTCATAAGTTTGATTCTGTACCACCCTGTAAGTGATATTTCAACAAATATTTTTTTTATTTTTAAAAAGTGGCTGCCAGAGAATTACAAAATCACATGTAATAAGAACATATTTCTTACTAGTTGTTAGTAGAGTTGTACATTCATATTTTAAATGTTTAATAATAATATTAAAACATTATTTTATTTCCAAATATTAAAATTCTAACACTTAATAACGAATCGTGTAAAAATTACCGCTAATGTAATTGGTAATGTTTCTTTGCTGCTTTTGACGTCGTTTTTGTTCCTTTCTTCATAACAATTTTATCCAAATAACCTAAATGAAATAGCATGAAATTATATACCCTGTCATAAGAGTATGGCTTTTTATTAATAAAATAATGATTCATAAACATGCTGTGATTGCTGACATCCTGCATAACAAAGGGATTACGCTTTATTATATTAGTATAGATGGAAGCTAGTCTATTAAAAGTATTTTTGCTTCCAGTGAGTGTGGCGGAACGTAAGTTAGTATGGTGCCGCGCGTTTCCATTGTGTCGATACGGTCCCGCGTGCGCGTTCGCACACCCGCGCTGCAAGTTCGCTGCGGGCTGCACGCGCCGCGGCTGCCTGTACTCGCACGCCCCGCCCATGTCGCCGCCAGCTATCGGTTAGTTGTACATTGACGCGTCACTATGTTATACAGTCAACGTTCTCTTATAGAGCGGCAATGGATTTGATACATCTATGTTCGCTCGCCTGTGTCAGCTGTCTCTGGTATACATTGACACGTTAGTATGTTGGTGATTTATGAGTTTATTCGTAAAGTGGTAATGGATTTAATACAAAGTTTTTTATGACAATCTATTATTCATCTATTATTATGTGTCGTTTTTTAAAGATTGATTCCAGAATTCTTAACAATATTTGTATGGTGAAAATTGAAAGGAAATCTAATCTTACTTCTTACTTTAACATTATAAATGCGAAAGTTTAGATGGATGGATGGAATGATGTTTGTTACAAAATAGGTTTTCCAGAATGGATCTCGATGAATTTGTCACAGATGTAGAACATAGTCTGGAAGTAGAAGTTTTTTTTAATTTCATGGGAAAAAGGTAGTGTCAATATATATATGGTCCTTCGAATTTTCTTGTAGGCGTGGTACTCAGGTATTTCAACAAAATAATTATAGATCATTACAATGTTTTGAATTAAGATATTGAATTGACGTCCACCGAGCACTTGAACGCGTGCGCATCCCATTGTGACGTAAATCGAACCGTCACACTGACAGTTTCACAAGATGGACGCCCTACCAGTGCTCGGTGTTCGTCATAGACAAAGAGTAAGTCTACAAATATGTTTTTTTTTAAATTTCAGCATCTCACGTAGTACCCGCAGCGAACTATAAAACAATCTCATCTGTGGGTGCGGTCAGTATTTGTAAATACTACCCTAGTTGTGTGAACCCCAGCTGCCATTTCTACCACCCGAAGCCTTGCCGCTACGGCAAAGCTTGCGGCAACAAGCTGGAGTGCAACTTCTACCATAACGACGCGCCCGCCGCTAAATGGAAATTTGCGTAGTATGGAATAATTCAAATGTACACATTATTGTGGAATTATAAATGTTTTTAATTTATATGATGTTGTTTTATTACTTACCTTTAATATCGGGGGGAAATCTTCGAAAGATACCCTGCCTTTTGCGGATAAGAGTGTGTGAGATTTCTACTCACTCACACAAACTCCCACAATTTTAACTGTGTTTTTCGACTGTTCAGTAATAACTCAGAATTGAACATCTATAGCGGGCTTTAGGCTATACATAGGTAACTCGAACAATGTCAGTGATTGCAGTTAACCCTTAAATGGCCATTGTTGTATAAAAACAACAATAAATAATATTACTTTGGATGCTAGATTTTTTAAATTATATTTTTTTTATTACCAATCTTGCATTAAATATGTCTTTCGTAAGGTTTGGAAAATTTACGCATATAAGGGTTAAATGCAAATAATTTCCGAATACTATACGTAACTAACATTATGAAGAATTAAAAAAATTAAGAACCAAATCTTCCATAGCTACGCTGTGGGTCTTTGAATTCTGTTCTGAATCTGAGCCATTACACTTCATTTCCGTTCAGTACAACTAGAATTGTCCATCACAAAAGTGGTAGGTAATTGATCATTACTTTAACAAGGAAATCTATGCCCGAAATATGCACCCACGCTAGTTGAGACCAATTGTATGTAACCTTTGACCAAAAATTTAAATTGCTTCTAGTATGCGAATCTCTTCTAAGCTTTATTTGCAATCGGTCTTTACAACTTTAGGCAAAAGTGATGAACGAATATTGCAAAACTACTGCCTATTATTTGTTAATATTGCCTAAACTGGAAAAAAGCAAACCATAGGTCCTTAAATATCTAATCTTATTTAGCTACGATAACTTCTATAGGTAAAATTCATAGTCATTAATTATTTCCAATACTTAATTACCAGATCTCTACCATGTAAAATGTTTAATTATTACTTTCTAATACTTGGCATTTGATATCGGTCGACGATGGTTATGAACTATGAAACAATGCACCTTGCAGAATCTAAATTTAACATCACCCAGCATTTATATGAATGCTAAGCTATTTTAGTTAAGGGCATTTGAAATCGTACAGTTGCATTTTACTAATCAAATATATGTGTTCTAAGAAATGAACATAGGATTTTTTTGCAGTCTGTACGCTAGCGGTTCTATTGGAGATGCTTAATACAATAAATTGATAACTACTATACCCGTGAGTACCCTATCATCCTGTCATTTGCATGCTCTCCATATAAGAGGGAGTCACTTCTATTTGTCAACCGCCAAATATTAAAGTGGACTTCGAAATTTCAACGATCTGCTTTCGTTATATTCGGTGAGTTATCTTATTTGCCTA
>LD688931.1:618859-629402 GCA_003118335.3 Papilio memnon | reverse complement strand
ATGCTGTCTCCCCCCCGTCAATAAATATAGAACAGGTATAAAAACTACTTCGGTTAAGATTATGTTAATGATAACTCCCTCCCCTCCCCTTGATCTAGTCTAGATCATGGTCTAGCAACTCCCATTCACAGGACTACATTTTTTCTTAGTATGATAATGAAAAAAATCTATCAAACTCTTTAAAACCACTAAGTTACAAGAAACTATTTAAAAAATTATTCATTCAAATGTTTAAACAATTTAATAACGAAATTAATTACAATAAATAATAGTCTACAATAATAATAAATCAAAGTTTAAAGGTTCATAAATAAAAATTCTGCTCTACAAAACATTTAATAATTATTTTTATTAAAACATCGAACATGTCTACAAAAATTCAATAAAATATCTACATGTATTATTGAGGTAGATTACTATAAAAATAACAACCATTTTCATAGGTGTAATAATTTTCATTGATTATCTACAAATTATTTACAATTATTTTATTAAAATATTGTGATTTCTCTGATTAAGTCTACTCTATATAAAATTGTACTATATTTATAGAAATAATCACTTTTTATCATTAGCTAATGATTGTCCGAGGGAGGCTGTCGCTGCTGAAGGATTAGACGCTGCTACTATTTTCTCTAACATTATTCTCGTCTGTGTCTGAAATTACAATCAAAAGAAACTAAACACTTGTAAAATCACCAGTGATAGGTATTGTATATTGTTACAAAATATTAGAAAACGGAAGTAATGGTGGGGGTAGTTTTATAAAAGAGTTTGCAAGGAGGGGCGCTCTTAGTCAGTAAGTCGCTCAGTACCTCAGTACATTTCTAGTCGTCACCACGGAACGTTCGATATCTTTACGTAGTTCCCTTTGTTTTAAAGTAATTCACCAGTATTGCTCATATTACTGCTCATCTATCTATTATTTTTTAAAAAGTCATTTGTATCGAAATTTATAACAATATGTGTATTTATTTTAGACTTGATTTTCCCATGTGGCTTCATCTGTATATTATAAAGACTTATTTTATTGTTTACATTAAAACTATAATTTGCAAATACAATTCGAATGCTTAAATGACAAAAAAGGCTTTTGTCATTGGATAACAATTACCGCTATCATGGCAATCTTGCTTCTTTGATGCTATTGACTTGTAGTTTTTGCTCTTTTTCTAGCATGACTTTGTTTCAATTTATTAACCCCTAAATTAGCGTTAAAATAAATAGCCTATAGCGTGTCGTAAGTGTACCTTGTTATTGTGTGCCGTTTTATTTTAAAAAAATATAGCCTATGTTACTCATGGATAAATTACCTAACGGTGAAAGAATTTTTAAAATTGGCCCCGTGGTGTTTGAGTTATTTCAATACGAAAATACAAATCTTCCCTCTTTATAATATTAGCATAGATATCGTTTTTAAAAATATGCAGCGATTGCTTGTCAGCAAGTAGGATGTCTCCTACATATCAAAGTGTATGTTTATGTTTTATTATATTATAATAATGATATGGAATACTACATAATAATATAGAAGTATAGACATACCTCATTTGATTTCCCTTGAGCAGCCGCACGCACTTTGTCCAGTTCATCTCCGCACATCATAGATCTCTCTTGTATTTGTCGATGACGGGTCAAATACGAAGTTCTGTAAATGTAAAGATTTTTTTATAATGGCAACAGTAGCTAGATTTAAACTATAAACATAGATTTCATTCAAAAATATAGTCATCTCTTTCTTTCTAAGTAAAAAAATTGAAATATGTCTTATATGGCTGATTTGACTGACACTAGGACACCATGTTTCAGGTCCTGTGATTATCTTTTTAAGGTAACGAATTAAGAAGCTTGTATGAATTATAAAGCATTATTAAATTACAACTTACCTGATGACAATAAACTGTAACAGCACACCAAAAAAAGCTATTCCAAAACATAGCACTACGATAGCTATGTTTGGCAATTTCTTGACACCTTTGACACCATAGTAGGAATTTGTTTCAGTTCTAGCCTTGCTGGTATCTTGAGTAAAGCCATAGTAAGGATTTTTACGTATACTGTAATGTTAAAACAAACAATAATTCAACCCATGTGATAATTAAATCTCTTAATATGTTTTGTAAAATGAACTAGTTTACTAACTGGTGTTTGTCCAAATAAATAAAAAAAAAACAAGATAGATTATGGTTTGCTACTCAACAACTTTTTAATTGTTCACACATATTTAGTTACTAAATTACTAGCCTGGTACAAACTAGGAAAACAGCAGATATAAATGTAAGAATGTTACATAGTGTGCCAACCCTTTATATTAAAGGGTAGGGTTATGATGGTAAATACTCACTTATATGGTACATGTGTTCTATATACATAACCACTGTTGAGATCTATGTCAATTGTACTATCATACTGAGCTCTGCTACCAGGCTTGCTCAGTACATTGTAAGCTTTCTGCACCTGAACAAACTGTTCCTGTGCTTTAACATTCTTATTCTTGTCAGGATGGTACTGAAAATGAAATATTTTTTGTTAGGAAATAACAATTTATAACATACATATTCTGATCTCAGAAGAAGGCTAAAAATATCTTTCATTTTGTTTCGTTGAACACGACATGGTACATTTTCAGTATCAAAAATCTTGCTTACTTGTTTGCTTAACTTTATATATGCATCTTTTATTTCTTTATCAGTACAATTCTTACGTAAATTTAAAACGTCATAATGAGATCTTCTTCCATAGCTGAAAGCAAGAGAAATAAAAATGTAAGAAAATGGCAAAGTGTAAATATTATTGATAAAAAATTACTGTTACCTATACAATCGTGTACAACAAGCATATATAATTTTCAGGTTAGGCCGTTTTAATAAAAACATAACGATTTTACGCTTTTAGGTCCAAAAATATTTGTTTCAAAGTAAATCATATTATTCGGTAATTTTCATTATTTTTACCTATTGTCAAATCATAGTGACACAAAAACTGTCAATGTCTGTCAAGGGTCACTTTCAACTTAAATCATTGCCATATACATATGTCCATGTTTCAAGAATTTTCCGTAATATTTTAATTTAGGTAAATGCATTGGCCTGCGAATTTAATAAATGAGACATTTTAAAATAGTCCATTTTTCTAACAATTAAATAAAAAAACGATAAACTTTATGTAAAAAAATCATATAGTTTTTAATCTTGGCAATAAAATGAAGAAAGAAACAAGGATTCATAATTTTTGTTTTCACTTGTTTTGAGGATACCTATGAAATTAATCCATTGGAATTAAATCCGATTAAAGTTTAATAACTATATGTCGAGTTTCGCACTTACATTTGCAATTAATTTCTGAATTAATTACTTGGTAACACATATTAACAATATATTTCAGTGGAAATGGAAATGTTTCAAATAAAAAATTAGCATATTACTGAAGCATTTATGTACTCTTTACATATTACTGTTACGATACGATTGTTTAATTCGGCCGTTACATCTCTACATCAGCTATTTGAATTTAACACAGAGGCTAAGAACCACCGAGAGCTGTGAACTCGTTCTCAGTTTAAATGCAGATAATGATACCGGCGCGCGACGATACAAAACAAGTGACCAAGCGACTACTAGCGACATAGTTGGCGAGTCCGGGCGCAGTGTTCGCGCGGTCGGTAGGCAGCGTGGGTGTTTGTACGGTCATGAGAGAAGCGGGTACCAGGATGGCCGAGCTCGAGTTCGAGGCGCCGCTCGCTCAAATCGAAGATGCCGATGATTGTCTCACTTCGGTAGACTATCCACAGAAAACCATAAATGGTAATGACATACATCTGAACAATATCAACAATATGAAAAGTGAAATGACTAAAATGAAAACCGACTCCAATAAAATAAATGACAACGATGTATCAAGAGTGGTGAAGTGCAAACAGGATAATATGCAGAATGTCGAAGGCGATAATTTCACAGAGACATTTTCCGGATCACTAGAAGATTTGGTTAACACCTTTGATGAAAAAATTACCAAGTGCTTTGGGAATTACGAGGAGAGTGTTGAAAAATTCGCTCCGGTTCAAGTTCGATCCCAGGAAGAGATAATGAACGAGTGCCAGTGAGTATTAATTTTCTAATAAGCTTCATAGTTGGAATATAAATGCTGATATCATCTGTATTTCTGTGTAAAAAAAGCGCCTTTCAAACTCAGAAGAATACCATTGAAATCAAATTTTAGCTAGATATTTTATGGTATAAAAATGTAATATTCATAGGATAAACAAAAGGCGGGTTCTGCGCATGGCGCTGGTCTCCGGATCGATAGCTGTTCGAGGCGAGGGTGTCAGGGGTGCGTTCTGTAGGGTGGCTATGACGCATCGCACCCCGCCCTAGCTTTTGTTTCCAACCTAAGCTTTATGGACATATCACGCGATTTAATAGCGTCTGTAAAAATCTATGTCACCATCCATTGATTTATGGTCCATCAAATTCCTTTTTATCACTTAGATCGTCATCAAAATACGTTTTCTCATAATTAAATGCTAATCATTTGCTATAGTTTCTTTAGTTTTTGTAGCATGGTAACATCAAGTTTCCCCATTGTATTAATGATACTAAATGGGAAAGCTTTTTTACTGAATTTTGCACTTTTGTGGCCATGGGAGATCGCGGTACATCGCATTGTTCTGGTCTTTTTTTCTTTTAAACAATACATTCTCACGAGTGTTGTTAATGATATAACTGCAATGTTAAACGATATATGTTTTTTTGTCATTGATCTTAAAATTGTTTTTGGATTACAAGACACTGGTAATATTCAGATGATGGGGTATTTATTGCAAAAATGCTAGATTACTGAACTAAAATGGTGATAAGGTTTGAGAGTTTAACCGAAGACATCAATGAGTAAGGCATCGATCTAAATTTAGAAAATCACAACTACCACCTGAGTAAGACATCAAAAGTAGACATTTAGCAGGCGATGATACACATCCGCTGTTCCCCGGCCTTCCTCCATTTGTTATATTGATTTAGCCGATCGTTTTGTAAACATAAGTTCGTACATCACGTGTCAAGCTGGTTCTGGAAGCGTTCCAGGTGACCCAAATGCCCGGCTGTTGGGGAAAAATACTCGCATTTTACATTTGGCGAATAACGAGAGAATCTGATTTTTGCATAACGCTCGTGCAGATTAATGCAATAACAATGGAATATGTCAATTTTTTTATTTAATTCTTTTGCACAAATATAACAATAGGAAACTAAATCTAATCTAATACACGATTAGTGCAAGGGCGGCCTTATTGCTATCAGCTATCTCTTACAGGCAACCCAGTGGGACAGGAGATGCTAGACTAGTAGTTTTAAATTTAAAGAATAGTATTTAGGGACTTGCTGAGAATTAAAGAATTGACTGATCTGATGAGTGTATGAAATATTTCCTAGATGAACGGAAAATATATAGGTTTAAAGTTCTTGTTCGATTTCTAAACAAATAAATGCTAAAGTGTATCAGTAGACGTTAGAACTCGTATGTGAGTTTCTGTTCGTTGAAGTTAAAAGCACAATTTGACATATTTACTATCGTATATGTATATTCTTATATCCATAGTGTATAATAATAATACCTACAAATATTCATCCTTCTGATACAAATTGGCCGCATGCTTGTTAAGTCTTAATACCTCGAGGGTATGAGCAGTGTCTGGCGATGCGAAGAATTTATTTTCGTACAGCACCTGTCAAGGTACGACAGGTGGTAGCGATTTCGCACTGATTCCATTGCAGGAAGTGTATTGCAGATGTTTCGTCCACCTTGCCCAAGTTGAGGTTGCAAATAGAACCGCAATGAATGCCCGAAACATATGCCGTCTTCAAAATACAGGCTTTTTAACTCTTAATTATTTCTTATTGGGAGTGTGGAAAGTAGAAACGAAAACTGTAAAACTAAGTCTTCTTGGCGAAGAAAAACAAGCGATGAATAAATAAGAAAACGTAAAAAAAGGAGAAAGGAGATATGGCATTGAGATTTTGGAACTATTAAATTATTTATAAGTTAAAGGAACTAACTTAAGATAATAAGTGCAAATGGAAAGCCGTGCTGAATTTCCTTTTAAACAGTCATTTTTTTTCTTCCTCCATCAGTTAGACTTTTGTGTTATCTACGTTTTTTTAATTTGAACAGTTAAGTATCAACTTCCATAAAATTCATAGTTAACCGAATGACTACAATCTGTTTTTTGGTTTTGATATTCACCTACGCCTGTTTTCTACAGAAATCCTCTTACTCTCTCCATGCTCAAAACTAATTTTCTCTTTGACGTCGAAATGTAAATGAGAAGTTGATCGACACGTCGCTGACAAATCAGCGGGAGACATAATTGTTATGCGCGATGCAACTCTGTTCGGCGCCCCGCACACGACACACGTCCGCCTCGGTGCACTGCACAATGAATAATGAATGAGGGTAGATTGATATTACGCTTTTGCGTATACAAAACATTAATTACTTTCCTACAACTTTAGTAAATTTTCAATAGATTCATTTAATCCGGACTATTCTTAATTTGCATGCTAATATAAAATTAAAAATGCATTTATACAAGCAGACTAAACGAGTTATATGTCAAGACTAGATATCTGCAATCTCTGGCCATCCTTCGGCTGTTAAGGTTACGTATTCAATTGTTTTAAATAATATAAGGCAGAGATAAATTCCTTAAAATTATTACTTGTGTAGTTGTAGACTACAATGTGCATTATAAATCATTTCGTCCATTATAACCTGTGACCTTGTTTACTTCGACGTATTTGCGTGTAACAAAACTGATTTCATAACCACAAAGTCGTAACCTAAGACCGACGCTACTCGTATCGTTTTCCGAACAAAATTATTCGTAACTGATATTATATCGCGTGTCTGAATCAATCTACCACCTAATTGGCGTGGCCTTCCCAATACCAAGACTTTCTAAGACATGTAATTACGATTTTAATATGATGCAAGTATTAATAATTGATACGCACTTTTCAATATCAATAGCTAAGTCTAGAGGGAAAAATCTGCCGAATTAGCTGAGACAGATTTATCCTAAATAATAGACTGGAGTGCATCCACAAGTTCTGGGGAAATCCGCCTAAAATACATAGAATACCTAAAACTTAGGACAATAGTATAATATGTAGTAAATACTACAGTAATAGGAACGAATACAGCGTAATAGCTATAGCGTAGTCATAAAACTCTACCCCAAATTATAAGGCCTGAAACCAATAATAATCCAAAACGTAAATCTGTTTTACCCTTTGGGTCACGGTCGTGATCGTATTCATTTACATCTTAAAAGTTTAAGTTCATTGACCTCTAATATGTTCATTCATTATCGATTCTATAGTATTGTTATTTAAAACATAATACAGTTAGAATTTTAGAATAGTGTTTGCGTCTGTCATGTAATAACTTAGCGTTTTGAAACATTTTACAACCTATAGATATATAACTATCTTTATTTAATCATCAAAATAATTACAAGTAATAAAAACGTAGTAAAACCAAATCATATTGCAGACTGACACATAGATTTAAATATCTGTTTGTAAAATGAAATTTTACATTGATTATTGAAAAAGGACCGTGGAATAATTATAAAATAGCTTGAATAGATGAACTTTAAACTACACTTAACTTGAATACTCAAACAAGCGCCATTAATTAATCCACTTCAACCTAGATTTCGATCAGTCGCAAAAGCAATCTAGCTCTAATCCGGAGCAGAAATATCTAACAGAAAATCTAGATAGAATCGTTTTACGATGTTTGTACAAGAGACGTCTTAATTGTACCCACATATTTAACAATATAAGGGTTTGTAGCACAGTGGTTAAAGAGTAGACTTGTGATTTAAAGGTCCTGGGTTCGATATCATAGCTAATAATCTATCACATGTTACACAAATATACACACGTCAATACTATTTTACCTTGAGACTAACATGTATTTATGACAGATATATCTAGGTCATAGTAAAGTTAACTGCAGTTCAGTAATGAAGCTAAAAAACATCAGTTATCAAAGTGTCGCACTTTGCAATTTTATCAGCAGCTCCCTGCGGAAGGCTGGCCTAGATGTCGTTGTAAATTAACAGAGACCGCGGCGCCGGCAATTTGCATACATATTTGCAATGGAAATACCGTAAACGCTTTCGTTACTTTGCGTTAGTGATGTAAGATATTTGAATATCGATAAGAGAAATTACCAAAAGAGATAGTAAATTACTAACTAATTCTAAGAGCATGTTAGTACGTTTTTTGTAGAAAAGAAGGGGTTTACGTCAATACAAGTAACCAAATGTGGCAGGCACATACTTATTGCTTTCTGTTTTCACCATTTTTTTTATAGGTATTCGACTAAATATACTCTTATTCCATATTAAATGAACTCTTTCGTTCTCATCTCAAGCAAACTTGATTTACCGTATATCAGGCGAAGATTTTATAGTCTCTTATAAACTGTTAATGCCCGATGTATCCTTATTGGTTTAGCATACTTTTATGAGAAAATTGTCCTTAGCGATCGGGGCTACCGGGTTCACAAACTCATCATCCTCACTCCCACGCATGTGGGCCCGGGCAAACGACCTTTGCGAAACTTCTTCATGACCTTTCCGTTATACTGCAATATATGGACAGATAGATTTTATTATCTGTTCATTGTTCAAACATTTGTTGATATAAAAACATGTGGCCCCGTCCCGTGGTGTTGTCTTTGAAAAAAAAAGAGACAACACTAATACAAGTTTTACGACTGAGGTTCTACAGTTACGTAAATTAGAACATTTTATAGGTCAAAAATATGTACCCAAACAGCTACTGCAGTTAATTGCAAAAAATTACTTTCGCGTTTAACAAAACATTGCAATATAAAATTGTAGAAAAGTCCCAATACGATAGCCAAAAAAACTACGCAGTGTACATTAAGCGAGCTTTTTCATTGTTATTCTTTTCTGAAATTGGGTCATTTCAGTTTTTTGATTCCATGCCAACTGTGTTACGGGGTGGCTTCATTTGCTTTGGGGTTGAATAACTACGTAATGGATTCATCTTATTAAAAGGATGAAATCTTACAAGAAATACTGTTTGTCTTTACCATTCAATGTGAATATCTGCTTATGTTTGACAGTGATTTAATTAGTTTTACTGTAATTACATTAAATTTATATTATCTTTATTTATACCTTCAGGCATTATCGTTCTAACAAATATTCCCTTTGCCGTGTGTTGCGTTGTTGCTATTGCTGAAAAAATCGTAGAAAAACACCTTACAATTCCTCTTATTGGGAATAATTAATAAAAAAGGGAGACTACAAAATAATTAAGATCAAGCAGCGGTAAGTAACGCTAAAGTCTCAACTATGAAAGATGACAAACAGACGTAGACAGTTTACGAAATTATTGTGTTGTACAGGAATTAATAGGGCTTATTAGTAAACGATGAGCTTGTATTTTTTTATTCTATAACTATAGTCATTAAGAACTCAAGACGTATTCCATTAATCATATTAAACAAAACTAATGGATAGTAAAGTCGACGAGTTAAAAGTTTCTAGTTTATGATGAGAGACAAATGATACCGCGTCACCACTGCTGTTGAAAAACAAGGCGTTATGTAAGAACTAATGACAAGAACGTATAATTACGGAGACTAAAGCTCTCTACACACGTTCAGTTTTATCTGAACAATGTTATCGTGATAACTAACGTGTGTAGACAAAACTGATAACTGAATAGTTCCCGGTTTTGTTATAATTAGATTTATCTGAATGATCACACTGTTCAGATAAAACTGAGCGTGTGTAGTGGGCTTTATGCTGGCCAGAGTCTTAATACTAAGACTGACTTCTAAAACAGTCCATTTTACTATATTTTTAAACTGACGATTGTTAGGTAGTCCAATCCATACATAAGAAATCCATGAAATTTGGTTTACAAACAGCAGTCTAGTCCTAGTTTTTTAAGTATCTAATTCATATGGAAATATCTTGAGATTTATTCTATTAATCTCGATAGAATGGCAATAGGAGAATAGAATAACAAAGTATTGACGTCAATGGGCGTTGATTGTCGGTCCAGCATACATGAATCGCTCAAGTAATCATATTTGTTGTTGCATCCTCTACTGTATTTAAAATGTAAGGTATTATCTCCGAAACGAGTGGGCAGATTTTAATGGGAGTTTCACTGGAGGGTAGCTGACATGAACGGGCATATTATAGGCTACATTTTTTTTAATTCTGCGCTGTCAAAATGGCGATCGGACCGCTATCTCTGGAACGGGTAGACCGATTTGGACGGGACTTTGAATGGAAGCTAGCTGTTACCTTGCACACGGAAATGTTCTGCCCTAACGAACTTTGCGGGCGACAGCTCGTACTTTATATTTATCGAACATTTGTCTTTTTTTCTTTATGATAAACAAATAATTTCTCGTATAATGATAAGATAACATTTTATGGGGCATTTGGAATTTATGAGCTGATTAATTAGGTGAAGGTGAGTCTGGATAG
>LD688931.1:572876-596421 GCA_003118335.3 Papilio memnon | reverse complement strand
TGACAAATGTAAACAATAAAATAAAGTTTTTATAATTTCACGCGGATGAAGCCGCGCGGGAACAGCTAGTTATTTATATAACATACATTTGCACATTCAAAAAAGTAAATTCTGTACCCAGTACATTGAACATCATAAAATAAATTGTCACCATAAGAGATAAAATTTCACTCATACGTTGCGAGTTTAACATTCACTGAAATGGGTAGGAAATAAACGTCCTTGACTGAATGTTGGGTAAGGTAAGATCTTGTACATATTACGTGTAGCCTTGAAAAATAAATAATAAATTATGTATGTTCATATTTGGATGAATCATAGTTGCCTGTGCCCGTTTTGCTCAACAGATTAAATATACAACAAACAAAGTGCTTGTGAGGTCATATTGTTTTAACATCTGTCGCCTTATCTATGTACATATTTGTAAAGTAACACGCACACACACACACGCACACACATATGAACACCGACGTATACATGTGAAATTATATACTTGGAAAAATATGCAATTTAAAAGGATTACAATATTACCCTGTTTCAATAGTATTTTAACTCTTCAAATAGGTACCTAAAGGTTTTGCAAGTTAAAGATATTTTAAACTTCTAGAAACAATAATTAATCTCCCCTAAGAAAACACTTAAAGGAAAGGTATAGCCAGTAGGCACCAGAAATAAACGTAATTCTCGTACCAGAATATTACATACAATTGGAAAAAAATCTTTTCATTAATATAGTCCAGTTAAATAATTGCAATGTAAGAATTGTTATTTAAAAAAAATACAGAATCGTAACCGTAAGCAAAATCCAAGTCATCGGTAAAGGTCACATCACACTTGCGTATAAACATGTTTATTTAAGTTCTCATTCATACATTCCACATCACATCACATTTAAAAAGAAACAAACGAACATACAATCATTTATTGTTCTCATTGTATTTCCTCGACCACATCATACTGCAAGTCCAAGTAAATGAGAGTTCGTGTAAAACATGACATCAAATATCGGTTGGTTGTCTCAGAAAATATGTAATTTAATTTTACGGTTTCATACGTCCAGCTAGTATAGAAAATGGCATAAACAACACGATGACAGCTACAATACGAAAAGGACGGCGCTAGTGGGCTCATGATTTAGTTTGATTTTATGCTCACCGGGTTAAAAACATGTCATCTCTTTTATCCCTTTCAAAAAAACTGAGACAAGAATATAAATATGAAAATAACTGCACTCACGTGTATGTGTAGAAATAGTGTGTATTGAACCTTAGAGATATATCGTCACGCTCTCAATGTGACTTTAAACACTTGACACCGAATTAATGTGAACAAGCGTTTAATTTGCTGGTGCTTCGCGGAATTATATCGTAGCTTGTTATTATGTTTACGACTTGTATATCTGTATCTACAATAAAGTCGAAGAACACTATAATGCCTAGATAATCTACTTTCGTTTGTTTTTTTCATAGAAAATGTGTGAGTGGAAATCCACAGATAGGTCGATATTGTAATTCAAACCTTATGTTTATCACAATAACGTGTATGTTTGCATCAGAGCGTGCTGAGCCCGGACGACGAGATTCACAGCTCGGAGGACGAGGCTGTGGCGTCTGACCTGGACATGCACGCGCTCATCCTGGGCGGCCTGCACCAGGACCACGAGTGTCCCGTCAAGACCGCCGACGAGGTAACTCACATGCACATATAGCATGGAAGCAGCTTCAACCAGCAAGCAATTCCCTTGATGTTATGTGGATACTTTGATGTCAAAGAAACAAGAGACATGCGGCAGTTACAACTACACGCTATCTAAATAACATATTTCGTTTATGATGTCCTGTCTAAATCCATTGTATGTCTCTGGTTCCAGGTAATCCAAGAAATCGACGATATGATGCAAGAGACGCCCTCCTCGGAGGGCGACATCCTCGAGTACAACGAGGCGCTCGAGAAGGGCAAAGAGGTGCTGAACTCTCCGCTCTACGAGGACAGTGAGTACAATATGCAAAATGTATGCAACCTCCCTTTACAAGAGACGCTGAACCTTAGACAATTTTAAATAGCGCGAGTAAGAAACTCTGCGACTGGGTACGATTGTGAATAGACATAATTTTGAATTACTTCCAAAATATTTAAAATTGTTTTTACTTCAATCGGCTCAAAATGTAATAAATAATATTATAGCTGTAATGAGTTCGAATCAAAAGAACTCTTATTACAAAGTAATGAAACACAAATAAACTTATTCTTATTGGTACTGGCAAGTAGGCATACAATCTTAACAATGTTTACCTCCTGCTTTAGTTCGTATTTTATATAAAAAAAACTCAAGCAACATTGGTCTCGTAATTAATTTCGAACCCTTAATTTGGAAGTGTACTTGAAATTTTATATTATAAGCAGCAAATAATATAACAAATAACATAGAGTACTGTAAAATATAAGTTTTTAAAGAATCAATATTAAACTGATTGCGTTACATCATCATCAACTTGCCCTTATCCCTTACGGAGGGTCGACACAGTATGTGCTACTCTTCCATACATTTCTATCGGCCGTCATATCTGAATCCACTCCCTTCTTTAGCACATCCTCTTTCACACAATCCATCCATACTTTCTTCGATCTTCCTCTTCCTTTGTAGCCATCCACATTCATTCATAACACTTTCTGGTTTATGTTCCCATCGTCTCGTCGTCTCGTCCGTATGCGTTACAATGAAATATATTATCCTGGTGTTAGTATACTGCAGTTCTGTACACTCACTGGCAACAAAACACACCTTGTTTACATTTTTTATTCACAGGGCATTCAACTTGAACGTCCGATATTGCAAGAGATTCTAATGTACACAAATTTGAATTTATCGGTGTATTGTTTCGGTATATATTAGACTTAACTGTTAGTCTATTTTTTTTTAATCTGCCGAGCATAGTGATTTGTTGTATACGCAAGAAATTTACGTATTTAAGAGATAAGTGTCACTTAAGGCTCAAGACTCTCGCTTAGTAGAGGGTTTATGTGTTAAAAACTTTGACATATAACTCGCTTATCCAGTTCTCCTTCATCACTTTATAAATTAATATCCTATTTCAGAACTTCGTCAGCTCTCGCTGGCACAATTGAACGAGATCTTTATGGAACTCGAAGTGTTAATCCGTGAGTTCTCTGAGACTTTGATCGCGGAACTGGCGCTGCGAGATGAACTCGAGTACGAGAAGGAACTGAAGAACACGTTCATATCTCTGCTGCTGGCTGTGCAGAACAAGCGCCGGCAGTGCCACACTGAGAGGAAGAAGCGCGTTGTGCCGCCGCGCTCGCCTAATCTTAACGCTAATAATCAGGCGCCTAAGGTAATCACTTAATTTACAAAATCCCATAGTATAGATGTAGGATTGGAAGATAAAATGATAGACGATGATGTGAAACGGAACGGATGTGCGGGGAAGGACGTGAGAGGGGAGTATGACGTATGAGAGATGACAGATCGGAAAGTAAGACGACTGGTGTGTGCGCGTGACCTTAAATTGTAATTTGTGATATGAAAGCAAATAAACTGATAATTACGAAGAATCTGACTTTTATTAGAAGCTAAACAAAAAGAATCCCGCATAGATGTGGTGTAAAACTGTAATACGTTATGGGACCCTCTTAGAAAATGTTTTATACAAATTCAAGGATCAAAAGTTTGCTTACAGTCTTTCGAATAATCATTTAGCAATTTTAGAAATAATGTTATAGTATTACAATAACGTCATATGCTAACAATAATATTAGGAATTCATAATAATTATAGTTTTACAATATTATAGTTTAACTGTCGTGTTTAACTGTTGTGTATTTCCAGTACTTGACGACGGTGATCCCCTTCACGCTGGAGAACGGGCCCCCGGACAACCAGTCGTTGCAGGTACTCATCAAAAGTAAGTAAAAAAGATTTTTCTACATAAGATATGGTAAAAGGAATAATTTTTATTATTGACAAAATAATATACTTACATGAGAGTCGTAGAAGCTATTTTGTGAATATTTGAATTACTAATTTTCTGTTTATTTTTAAGATGTCAGTAATTTTTTTTGTTTTTTCAGTATTAAAAGCGATAAATGAAGACAGTCCCACTGTGCCGACCCTGTTGACGGACTACATCTTGAAGGTGCTGTGTCCGACATAGACCGCACGTGACGTCACAACCCACGTTAGCACATTCTAACACATCCACCAAATTTAATCCCATTTCAATAATTAAGTATCGCAATACTAAATGCAACATTTATCTTGTTAGAAAAAAAAACGATTCACACATCTTGTCTATGGATTCCGAAAAAATATTATTTTTCATAATTTAATGGTGCTAACTTCAAATAATTTACGTTATTTACAATATTATAGACATTTTAAAGGGGGGAACATTTTAAAAATCTTTTATTGTATTTTATTGGAAAGATTTTTTTTATTAACAATTGAAACAGATTATTAAAGGTACTTTAAAATGAACGCGCCCATTGCCATTGTTAAAATTTAATGTCATATTCCGCACCATATTTTTCCTGATTTTTGTTAATGCCGTTTGTCGATATTGCCATACTGTTATTTTTATAGTTTAATATTTTTTTTTACATTTTAAGTAAAAAAATCAAATCTTTAATTACTTTTTGCATAAATGAACTGTGATATCGTATTATGGTAGTTTGTTAATTAATGCTTCCTTTTAGGTTTATTATAACATGTTTTTTGTTGATAAAAGCAATTGTGTAATTTATTTATTAAGAATGAAATATATATTTTTACCCATTAAATTGTCTGTCGCTAATTTTGGCATTGTAAATATGATTTTTGAAACAAATATAACTGGAATTGTCTCTTCAGGGTTAAATTTTAATAAAGTTTAATTCATAGGGTAACACTGAAGGGTTGGCGTGTAAATAGTTTTATTGTCGGCTTTCTAGTTGTAGAAAATTATTTCTATCTAATTTTTATTACGACTTTGTTATATTTTATTATTTTTTTAAGAGAAAAAATAAAATATAACAATATTTTTATGAAATCTTGTCATTTTTTTGGGAACATCGAATGAAGTTAGACTTTTTTTGTTGGTTGAAGGAATCTACTTTTATAGTTTTCAATCATGTAGTGTTTTACTCATCGAGGGCACCATAAATTAGGTTTAGAATTAAAAATATCTCTAGTCGCATTATTTCTCGATCGTAAAGTTAAAATTCTGGCAGCAAATTTTATGAAAAAGGAAGATAAAAAAAATTGCATGATTGTACGCTGTTGTGATTTTTTGAATTTAAATAATGTATTGTGGTTTACATAATAATGTCATAGTTTACATGTCAGCTTGTGTCGCACATTTTAAATTTATTTGTGTAGTAACACGTATTTGTGGTTAATACTCAGAATCGGTATTTTATCGGGAAAATATCAAGTTTGTAAAATTTTAGCTTTAAGATATATTTATAAATATTTAGTAGTATTTGTGAAGCACGCGCTCTCTGCGCTGTCGCTTAGCGTTAGTTTGACAAGCTTCTATGTGGACATCTTATTACGTCGAGGAATTGAAACCTGGTCGAAATAAAAGAGCTTGAATTAAAAAATTGTTTTTATTTATTCCTTTAAATACGCAAATACTTTATTTTCCGATTGAAATCAAAAACATTTTGTTTTTTTTTTAAATAAGTATGAAGTTTGAGGTTATTTTCAACCATCATCAATCCCACCAAACAACAAAACACTTGATTAGAATAAAAACGGTTCGCGGGAAAACACTAAAACTAATCAATTAATTGTAAAAATGTTACGATTAACCATATAATCAACTGTTATCGTATTTACAGACATAATGCCGATCTTTTGAATGATAATGTAAACCACAGAATTATAAACAACTAGGTTTTTCCCGCGGTTCCGTCAACGTGGAATTAATAACAAAAGTAAGTAGCCTATGTGTTCTTCCAGACTATCGACATATATGCCAAATTTCATCAAGATCCGTTCAGCCGTTTAGGCTACAAACATCTTAACTTTCGCATTTTTTATATTTTTTGAGTTTACCAATCGTTTATCAATATTAACTTTATTACACAACTAGCTGTTTCTTTGCGGCTTCATCCGCGTGCAATTTTAAAAAAATTATTTCATTGTTTACCTACATTTGTCAAATTATCAATTGCAAATGTCAAAATGACATAACATGATGACAAACCATGGCAAACTTGATTCCGTGATGTTGGCAGCACCTTATGGTCTCTTTCTCACATTAGGGTTTTTATCCGAAATTTTTAAGCCTAAGTTTAATGGCGTGAAAATATATAGCCTAAAGCGTGAAGTAGGTGTAGGGCTTTTTATTAAAAAAAGAATTATTCAAAAATATGCTGTAATTGCTGACATCTTAGGCAACAAAGAAGTGTGTGTTTACGCTATATTATATTAGTGTAGAAAATAAGGAAAAAATCAAACTACAAAATTAATTTTCAAGTATATTTTTTTTTCAAAAATAAGAACAAACTTATGAAAAAATCTTAAATAATGAGATAAATAAATAGAATCCATTTATTTGACGTGTTTTAATCTGGTGAGTTACATGTACTGCATGATGAAGTTGTAGAAGCTGGTTACGCGAGCGAAGCCGGAGGGGAAGCCGAGCTGGCAGCCGTTGGCGGCCACGAACGAGCTGATACCGACCTAAAAAGAAAAAACATCATGTTTTAGTTTTTGAATATTTTTCTATTTAGTAATATAAAATGGATACATGAGGCAAAGAGATGCAACTTATTATGAAATCAGTAAAATGTTTATGTCAAAGATTATTCGTGAATTCGTAATTGTAGATTTTCACGCATTCTGGCATGGCAATTTCTTTCAATTTACTCACCCTTAAGTTAAAACTACATGGTATTAATACCATGAAAATAAGCCTAAATCGAGTCGTAATCGTAGGGCTATTTATTAAAAAAAGAATGATTTAAAAACATGATGTGATTGCTGTCATCCTACATAACAAACTGTATATAAGCGTCACTTCATTAAGTGCTATCTTTTGCCCGCGACTCCGTCCGTGCGGTATTAACAAATCAAAAATTGCCTACCTAAATTGAACCTAATTGCCTATATGTTCTTCCAGACTATGTTCTACATCTGTGGCAAATTTAATTGAGCTGTTCCGGAGTTCATTCTAACAAACATCCTTCCATCCATCCATCCGTGAATATATCACATTTTTAATAGTCATCATCAACTTGCCCTTGTCCCTACGGAGGGTCGGCAGAGTATGTGCTGCTCTTCCATTCATTTCTATCATCCGTCTTATCTGACAATACATTCATAATTTCTTCAGTCTCTACCTTTGCAGCATTATAATATTAGTAAGATAGATAATTATGTAAGTAACTGACCAGTATATTCCGTCCGTTGCGGTTGACGACGAGCGGTCCGCCGGAGTCTCCGCCGCAGATGCCGACGCCGCCGGCGCCGCTGGTGCAGATGTTGCTGGACTGCGCGATGCTGCCGAATACCGCCTGGCACTGCCACACTGTGATCACCTGCAGGTTCACCTGGCTCACGAACGAGTTCACAGACACACCCGCTTGCTCTAGAAGTACACAAACACATTTAAGTTAATTAAAACAATGCATTTAAAATCCATAAAAATAATGTTCGCTATAGCGATATGGATAGAAAGATTTTTGATTTAAAAAAAATCCTGTCTGACAACAGCTTGGAGAGTTAAATTCGATTATTTACTTATTTTATTCCCGCAGTTCACGTATGTTTTATAACACCCACGTATGTGATTATGCACATCCTGATGTAATAATATTGATGAGACTCCGGAGAAGGATATGCATGGAATATCACGTCCATTATCAAAATTGTTTTTTTACTAACTATTAGTAAATGTAAGTAAAGTGTAAATACTGACGGTCATTGGTTTTTCCGTATCCCGCGGCGACGGCCCACGCGCCGTTGAACTGGTCCCACAGCTCGTTACCATTGGGCAGCGCTATCGGCTGGATGCTGTCTAGAAATCAAATATAAATTATTATACAATATGACTTTTAAAAAGATTTAAGCGTAACAAAGGGCCAAAATAATAGATGCTAAAGTAAAACTGAAATTGAAAAAAATTGAATCGAATCTTAAACACAACGCTTCGTAAACGACGCTATGCTAGCAATCTGAAATATGTCAACATTTTAATGGATTCAGGGTCTAAGCGCGGTCTTATCATTTAAGACGTTCTTACATATTTCTGTTTCAATATTAGATCCTACGTATGGCAATTAGAGTACAAATACGTCAAAGATAAAAAATATCTACTAAAATATTAAAACCCTTATCATAATTAGCTACTATCAAATATTGTACTGATTTATAGTAGTATAGATAAAATACTTACTAGAGGAGAATACATTAGTGGGTAGTAAGATCATGGCAACATCGTTGAGCAGAGTTCTGGGAACGTATTGTGGATGCATTATCACATTGGTTGTGGCAACCCTGGTGCCTCCGTAGAAGAGGTACTGAGAGCCGAGGACTACCACGAATTGGTTGGCCTGCAGCGAGTGGAACCAGCAGTGGGCAGCCGTTACCAGCCTGTTGGAAGAGAGGAGCGAGGAGCCACATGCTGAGGTGCCAGCATGGTTCCAGAATGTGATCAGTAATCCAGCCTGGAAATATTTATAAGGAATTGTAAAGTCAAGTTAAGTACCAACAGCGTAACGCTTAAGGGTTTATGTTGATGGGTTCAAATCGACCATTCGACTAAAGTGAAACAAATTTTAGAACAAGCTAGTAGTTAAATATTATTAAATTATTTCAATCAATACTAATATTTTCTATTATCAATATTTGTTGTTTGTAAATATGTCTGTATATATTCACATCTAATGATACTTCAAGTGATTAGAGGCTGCATGCACTATCGGGGAGTTCTTTGTTACTATTATATGTTCAAGTAACTTACAACCTTGATTGCATTTCATTTGTGAAAAATAAATAATAATAAGAAAAGCAGGTGCACAAAAAATACATTATCGATAAGCTGAAGATAACATATTCACGTGCTGATATTAATAGTATGAATAATAATAATTGTTATCGCGATATCGTAGAGACAATTAAAATCAATGCTGTATGACATAGTAAGTATACGCAAAAAAAACACAAAAATCCCTATTTCTAAGATAAAGATATGATAAATGTTTTATAAATTCTAAATCAAATGGAGTGTGTATTTTTTGTAAGAGAATGGGCAAACGAGCGGAGGAAATACTGACGTAATGGACGACGGACATCCGTAATACCAGAGGAACTACAGATCAGGTATTCTACTAAATCCATGTTCATTAATGTCCAAGATGTAGAGTTTTCAATTTAGTAAATATTATTAATAGATTAACTAAGATCAGCAGCATTCGGAAAAAATCTGGACTTCAAAAGGGAAGTCACATTTCTCCATCAAATGGACACTCAAAAATAGCATTTACAAATTGTGCGAGAGCGAAGTGGCCAGCTGAAAACCAGCGCAGGGATGGCCACGACCGACCAGAAGAGCTGACCCGCCTTATGCTACATTCTTTCTTTTTTGTTGTTAAAATTAATTTATAAGTACTCATATATTTTTTGTACCTTTTTGTGTGGCAATAAACGTTCTTCTATTATATTCTAGATAACATTTAATTTGAATGTTGAAGGTTACTGATTATTAAAAAATAGACAAATCTTACCAAATAAGGGTGACCATTAAGGGGTGCGGCAGCACCACCGACTATTCTAGATCCAAAGGAGTCCCCCGACATCCATCCATCCTCGGCCTCTTTAATCCTCGACGCGAGAGGAATTCCGACCGATTCATGGTAATTGTCCCACGGGAGTGCCAGCGGCTGCCTCGCCGCAGCACCAGCAACCAAGCACAGAGCGAACAGTAGGGGACCCATCTTTGGACTTTCCAAAACTAACTCCATCATTCCCTTATATACAATCTATTATCAACTCAACATGATAAAAAAAAACATCCAAAAATTATTTAAATCAAAGATTTAATTCCAGATTAATGTATCTAATCAGATTAATTAACAGCGATTTTATAATACAAGTTCAGATATGTTTATCAGAAGGCAAAGTAAATTCGTTTGAAAATGCGTACATTAGTGTATTTAATTTAACGAATTAATCGTTGCGTCAATATCCGTAGCGTTAGCAATGTTGTCCGGAAATAGATATGATTTTAGCAATCTGTTCTTTGGATGATAACAAATAAAAACTGCCTACAAAAAATACCTTTTGTTCAGAAGTTTAAAACGTAAAGTTATAAAAACCAAACTCACGACACTTACGTCTTTACTTACATTTCTTGCGATTAAATAACATTTAAAATGAAATTCAAGCATTCTTTCTATCCGTACTTTTATCAATAATGGATAATGTTTTACACAGATAAAACATGTAACAGCTCTGGTACTTAATTAGTCTATGACGATTCCCGTGACATCACTGATCCATGTCAGGTAGCGCTGGACGCGAGTAAAAACGGAGGGTACGTCGTCACTGCAGCCGCCCGCGCCAACGAACGAAGCCACGCCGATCTGATAGTCAACCATACAAACAAGAGGTCATCTGAAATTGGTTTCTTCTTACATATCAATTAAAACCTAATAGTGCATACTTACCAAAATAGTTTCTTCAGTTGCGTTGTAGACGATTGTAAAAGGTCCTCCATTATCGCCCTGAAAATAATAAAAATTCAATGAAAGTCCGTTAATGAAAGTGCGAGGAATGCAATGGATCAGTTAGATGGATGGATAGAATCGAATTAAAACAAGCATAACATTTAAAGTGCATTACATAAGCCATTCTCGTACTTGTCTGTCGTTGATCATAGGCTTCCAGGGCACTAGTACTAACTTACCTTGTCTAACTTCAGCCATGGCATCTGTTATAGAGAATAGACTAACCTTACAAGTACCAGCCAATCCGCTGTACCCGCAAACAGTGTTGGCCGGCAGCTGGCCGAGGTAGGACGTGTTGCAAAGCGGGTCCGTCATCACCGTCATCAGCTTTTCACGGAGTGTAGGCGATACGAAAGTAACACCTGGAATAGATAGTCTTATTAATTTATAGTGTTGTTGCTTCCCCGCAATTCCTCCTAAAAGCCTAGTAAAAAAGAGGGGTGCCGTAGAAATCTCGCCCAGGGTTCTAGGAGCGCTAAAACCGGTACTGTGTTAGAGTTGCCAGCTTATAAATATCGCTACTGAAGGGCTCCAGTCTATGTTAGACCATGAGCGAACAAAAGCTACCAACCACAACCGAAAAATACGGTAGAGGCAGACCGAAGAAAATATGGATAATTTTATGAAAGATAAGGATATTTTATTTCGACTCTACATAAGCGAGAAAGACAATAAAATAATATGGTATAAGTTATAAGTATAGTAAAAAATCACCTTCTGCGGCTATCCCCCAGCCGGAGGCGATGGCGCCCATTCCCGCAAAGTTGTACGTAGATATCCTCAAGTACGGTAGACGAACAGTGTCTATGGTATCTGTAAGTTGTAAGATTGTTAACTAAAAGATAATCTATAAATAAAAAAAACATTGTAAATTAAAACTGCGAAATGTGATTTTTGGAATCAATGCATGTTTACTTATTTATCTGTGGATTAATTTAATTAATTGTGATAATAAATCCAAAAGTTAATCCGTATTGTCGCATACGGTATCGTACGTTCGCGCTGCAAATGACCAGATAAAATTCTTTTAATTTTAAATTATTATTGATGTTCCTGATAAATAAAACCATTTTAATCCATAATATTTTTAATTTGATTGTTTTTGTTTTTATTTTAAGAAGAATCTAGAACATTCCAGTCATGTCAAACATGTACAAATATTTTTTAAGATCATGTTCCACATTTTTCTTTGTCAAAATACGAAAGACTATTGGAAGATGATGAAAAAATTGAAGAAAGAAAATTCAGCTTCAAGAAAAATATATACCAGGATAAACACACATGTTTTAAACACTCTAGCTTATTAGCTAATAAATACAAGTGAAATAATTTTATAAAAGACTAGCTGTTGCTCGCGACTTCGCCCGCGTGAAATTAAAAAATATAGCCTATGTTACTCTCGGATAAATTACCTTTCTAACGGTGAAAGAATTTTTAAAATCGGACCAGTAGTTTTTGAGTTATTTCAATACATACAAAAATACAAATCTTTCCTCTTTATAATATTAGTATAAATTAAATAAAGATCTCTCTGGTTTTATAAAAGTCCATGGGGGGTATGACATCGTTGTTCCAAGCGTTTGCCCTCTTATTTGTTGTAATAAAACTTACCAGTCAATTGTATAGTGTTGGCGAGCTTTAGTAGTGCGATGTCGTTAGCGAAGGTGTCAGGCTCGAAGTCGGGATGAGGGACCACCTCTTCTACGTTAAGAATTCGTCGTCCGTTCTCATAGCGGTCATATATGGAGTGCGCGCCGAGCACCGCCTGTAGTACGTACGATTATCATCTTTGATGTTTACATGTTAAGAATTAATTTACAACATCTCAGTCCTTGTCAATCGTAGTGAAGGTAGTATTTGTCGCAAATATTTTCTGTTTTTGTTATATTCTTGTAAACAATCTCATGTTTCATATTTGATGACATTCAAAGATTTTCGAGTCGATGGCTTCTTTATTTTACTACTTTTAGCCTTTTTGGGAATAAAACCTGGAGGCTGTGAGATGTTTAACGGCATACTCAGAGCACGATGTAATCTTATCTTACTAATATTATAAATGCGAAAGTTTAGATGGATGGATGTTTCTTAAAGATTGTGGCCTAAACGGCCGAACGGAGCGCTATTAAATTTGGTATTGATGTAGAGGATAGTTTGGAAGAACACATAGGCTACTCACTTTTGTTTTTGTATGTTATATGTGGCCATATCAGATGTCTGCCTACCTGTACATTGTCGACCTGTTGGTCGTCGTGGAAGCAGCAGTGAGCGGCGGTAAGCACCCACTCGGGGTGCACGAGCGCGCCGCCGCAGAACCCTTGCTCGCCGTTCACACCGACACGTAACAACAGAGCTACCTGCTCAGCACTCAATTGTTTAGACTAGTTGTATAATATGTAGTTATTACGATTTAACCCTACCTCTGCAGTTTTCTTAAGTTTGGATATTGTAGTACAAATAATTTTATTCCTTTTGTGTTCACACTAATTCACAGTTGGTCAATAACTGGACTATCGAGCATTAGATTAGTCTTTCCTAGATTCTCATGCCAGTCCATCTTGTCATCATCTTCCTCCTTATCCTGCTCCCGTAGGGCGCAACTGGTTTTTGTCCTCCACATAACTCTATCATACGTCATCTCAGTCATCACTCCCTTCTTGATCATGTCACCTTTCACGCAATCCATCCATCTCTTTCTAGGTCTACCTCTAACGGTGTACCCTTCCAATCATTACTAACGTTCTCCTTGTTACATGCGATTCATCCCTCCATCTTGTATGTACTAAAATTCTTATAGTTATAATTTCTATTATAATTGCAAATGTTATACTTCTAATACTTATTATTAATATATTTATAAGCCTAGGGGAATTTTGATTTAATTTTAACTTACTTGAAACGGTCTAGAATTAGCTTCACTTATAACCCCGCCTATCATCCTCGCATCTCTGTTCACCACACAATTATCTCCGATACATTCGTTTGTTGCACTAAAAGTTACTAATAAAGAAAATACCAATAACTTTGTTAACATTTTAAAATGTTTTCAACACGTTTACTTATAAACTGCAAATGGAATATCTGAAAATGTTTGTTAACGTGTGAGAAATTTCTCTTTATCTTGATTTGTGATTATCTTATCGATTATCTATACAGGTAAATCGTACAAGTAAATACGTCGTCTTCTCAGTCACGATCGATACAGCTTTAGATAAAAATATTTTATTGCGTGGGTATGTTTGAAATGTTTATCTACGAATTTTCCCATAGTTCAGACAAGGATTTTTTAATCTTTAACAATATATAATATTAATATTAATTATAAATATATTATAAATGCGAAAGTTTGCATGGATGGATGTTTGTTAGAGTTTGTAGCCTAAACAGCTGAACGGATTTCGATGAAATTTGGTATAGATGTAGAGGATAGTCAGGAAGAACACGTAGGCTAGTTTTGTTTTTTTTTTAATTCCCCGCGGACGGAGTCGCGGGCCAAAGCTAGTTTACTAATAATTCAATATACGCTTCTCTCGCGTATTGTCACAAAACTTTTGCTAACGTTTTGTTACATCCGTCCAAAAACGTGACTTAATTAACACTTGTTATTTTGCACAAGTAATCATTACTCTTCGTTCATAGACAGGTAAATAAAAACACAAACATATTTGAAAACATCATTTATTATATTTTCCTCAAAAAAAGTAAATTTTTTAAAATAAAATTATTTAAACATAGGCATATATACGCGATGTAAAGCAATGCGGTGGGATATTTGACGGTGTTTAGTCATCCAGGTCACCGGGAGAAGCACTAAGCACTAACTCCCGGGGAGGGGGCCACCGCACGCAAACGCGCTCTATACAATAAAAATACGTTAACCGAACTAAAAATGTGTGATCGTTAAAACTAAAGTGAAATTTTAGTCAAAAAATGGATATTTAATACTTAAGAAATGAAAATCAGTGAAAAACATTGGCAGTAAAAAGGAAAAAATTGATATAACATTGTATAAAGAGTTATCGAAGCGCAGAGGAGGCTATAAGCATTACAAGAATTATTTCAAAAGCACTTTGCAGTCGCCGCACGCAACATCTACACTATGCGATAATGTTCAATCTAATGGAGAAATTTTTATGATAAAAATTCATTTAAATGCGACATCTTACGGCGAAGGGCGACTCCAGAGTGCGGCAGACATTTTATATAAGAAATTAATACTAAATAGTTACGTAGGTCAAGTTATGAAGGTTCACGCTCCGACGGAGTGACGTCAAAGGTCAGGTTGTATAAATGCGTTGACATCATGTATACGAGTTCAGCAACACTCGTCTGTTTGCATCGCAACGATATCTTGGTCGATTAATACAATAAAAAAACATCTAGTCAGTTATACATTGTAAGGTAGAACGTCATACATTTCTAGTTCAAATGAATTTACATCTTCTTTAATTCTATGTCAATTACATACATATATATGTATAGATATATATTTATAAATAATTATACGTATATAATAATCTTTTGAATTTAAACGTTAGAACTCGTTTTACTCATAAATAGCATCGCTTTTAAAATTTTAAAATATGTACTTTATAATTTTTTAAAATTTAATTTAAATTTAATTCAATAATGAAAAGAATATTTTCCATGTCACAACAACTACACGTAGGGGGCGGGGGGCGGGGCGGCGCACGCGCAATAAATACAGGGGGCGGGGATCAGACACACAAACGTGGAACAGTCTTAAATAACGTTACATTTGTACGCAACAAAAATAATATAATAACAATGTGTTCGAGTGAAGGCCGCTGGGACACAATTTCGTCATTAGCAAAGCTTACTGCGGCAAGCGTCGTGAGAAATGTACGCCGTCCGGGCTGTGGCGGCCGCGGCCCGCAGCGGCGCGCGGCACGCGGCGGGCGGGGCGGCGCGCGGCGGGCGGCGGGCGGCGCCTAATGCGAAACGTGCGGCGCTCAGCTGCACACACACACCTCCGTTACGTATACATACATACATACATACATACATATGTACTAATAGATAGACAAGTCGGTCATTGATTAAGTTTAAAACGGTCAGTAAACGTCCCCATCGAAGGGCTCGGAGCCTGTCGTAAGTTACGGGTGACTAGACCATAGTCTACGCAGGCCCTCTATGGCTTGGTTGAATTTAAAAATTAAAAAGTAAATATCAAAGAAATAATTTGATCTTGGCTTAACGGTACTTTTTTAATATAAGCAGATTTTTATTAATTCACTAATATTTCTTGTACTATTCTAACAAGCTATAGGCTTGTACTAGGACATGGTTTACAATAATCGAATTTGAACCCTTGACCAGATTGGAAATCCGTACTCTTGACCATTAGGCTATTGGCGATTATATTTATTGTACGTAATCTTGAAAATGGTAATTTCGAGTTATTTTGATCCTTGTAAGTTATAATACCTAATTTATTAGGATTATGCAAATAATATTCATCAATCTAGATTATGTTGTTTAATCGATAACCGACTAGTCAAGATATTGTTAGTAAACATTGACAAAAATGAGAAAAATAAAGGGTAATTAATCAAACATTTTTCTATAAAAATGAACACGTAGCCAACGAAAAATTTAAAAAAAAAATAGAGGTTAATTTAATATCTGCAAATTAAAATGGAACTTTATAAAAAGTTATTGTCACTCCATACATTTCTGTGAAATCTATTGCTTATTGCAATAGAATGAGCGACTGTTTTTTTATTCAGAAGTGGAATAATGCATGCATATTTTCTTATTGAAATAAGAAAATAGAGCAGTCTGCTTGATAAATTACCACAAGGAAAAAAATCTTTCATAAATTAATCATAACAAGAAAAAAATTACTTAATTTAACTGTCGAAACACGTGTACCAATATTATAATCTAGTTTTTTATTAAAATCAAAGCCTGTAATTTGTAAAAAAAAATTGCACAGGTATTTCGACAATTTTTGGTCACCCACAACAATTAGTTTTAGGACATGCACAAATTAAGCAAAACATCAATTCAGAAAGTAACATGCAAGTTGATATGGAAATGCCAGTTATTAACGTCATATCGAAACAAACAGAACACAAAAATATAATAAAAGCAATTAACAAAGATTAACATTGATTCAAATATTAAAACTCCCAACAAATATAAAACACAGAAGTCCAACAAAATATATAGATATAGAGTATAACAAGAAATTAACATATATATTCTACTAGCTGTTGCACGCGACTTCGTCCACGTGAAATTAAAAAAAAAATGCCATACAGCCTATGTTACTCACAGATAAATCACCGTTCTAACAGTGAAAGAATTTTTAAAAACTACCCAGAAGTTTGAGTTATTGTAATACATACAAAAATACAAATCTTTCCTCTTTATAATATTAGTATAGATTAAAAATATTAAAATATCAACAAGTTTTTAAAACTTTAATTTTAGTATCATTTGATGCAAACAAAAATAAAAATAAACTATCTTATCTGTAATCCTTTAATCAAAAATTATATTTTTGATTTAATTGTCGCATACAGCTTAGTCGAATTTACTGATAATTAAAAATAATAATTATAGATTTACTAGCTGTTGGGGTGCGGCTTCATCCGCGTGAAATTATAAAAACTTTAAGTCCCTTTCCCACATTAGGATTTTTATCCAATTTATTTACCCCCTAAGTTTAATAACGTGAAAATATATAGCCTAAAGCGTGACGTAAGTATAGGGCTTTTCATTAAAAAGAATTATTAAAAAATATGCTATAATTACTGACATCTTAGGCAACAAAGTGTGTGTTTACGCTTTATTATATTAGTATAGATTATTATTATTAGTATAGATAAATTACATGCGAAATGAAAAGTTTAATTACATTAAATATGTAAATATATCGAACCATATAACTATATAACTGAAGGATGATGTTATCATTTTATTTAAGACCTATTTACGTTTTATAACATGCAATCGTGCAATATCCGTGCAAAACATGAAAAATGATGAAGCATAATTGTAACAGTGTGAATTGTAGAAAATTTGATATTTAACTAATACATATGATATAAAAAAAAATGTATTAAAACTCTCCGATTTCCATTGAACAGCTTAGACACAAATGAAGAGGAAATGTAGGCATTAAAATTAATCTTAAATAATCTGAATATCGATATTGAACGAACGAACTCGTACTTAGAAAGAGAAGAAATAGAAATTATACATTTATATCTAAGAGTAATTAAAGAAGAACAAAAAGGGATACGTTCATACGAATCATATCTGTAGTGGATATAGTAAGATAGAAAGAGACAGACAAATAAGTGATTGTTAGCATGGAGAGAGAGAGAGAGACAGAGAGTGGGGGGAGAGAAGTTGGTGTAAGAGTGTGTGGTGTTACAAACCGCCTTGCGCATGCAATGGTCTAGGGTGAGTAGAAGAATGTGAGCGTTTGCACTGACTTCTTCTTGAGCGTGAAGAAGGAGCGGCGCTTGGGCTCGGCGGAGGGCGCGGGCAGCGTGTGCGAGCGCGGCGCGGGCGCGGCCAGGCGGGCCGCCAGCGCGCCCAGCCACGCAGACATCTCCGCCTCGTCGTGCGCCTGCAGCAGGAACTCCGCGCCGCTGCCCAGTCTGGCCACACATTATACACTTAATATCACAAATATACAGTACATTTTAAGGAACATCAAACGTCATAACTAGACATTTTAATATGGAAAATCCTAACTAAAATAGCCGAGGAAAACGTCTTCATCGTTATGGAAAGGCGTAACATATAGTAACTAGTAATTTTTTTCTTCAGTTATTGGATAACACAAGATTATGACGTATTATATATATACAAGCTTTCGCCCGCGACTCCGTACGCGTGGAATTGTGGAACAAAAGTGAGTAGCATATGTGTCCTTCCGGACTGCTCTACATCTATGCCAAATTTAATCGAGATCCATTCAGTCGTTTAGGTCACAAACTCTAACAAACATCCATTTTAATCCATCCATCCATTTTTAACTTTCGCATTTATGATATTAGTAAGACGGGATGTCATAGAAGTGATGCATGTGCTAGGTATGTACGTAAGTAGTGTCTGGGAGCTGACCTGAGCCGGAAGACGTGCTTCTTCTTGGTGTAGTTGGCGGCGACCTCGACGACGGCGCCGGTGAGGTCCAGCGGCGGCTCCCCGCGCCACGGCTGCTCGGGCGCCGCGCGGAACGACTTCTGGTCCTTGTAGAACGCCATGCGCCCCTCCTTCGCTACCGCGTACACCTTGTCCCACGATCTGACAACCAACACGATATTTACTACAAAAATACAATTTCAATGTGTTTGTATCAACTTAGTGTCATTGATAAAATCTTTAAGCATTACTGAAACTTTAAATAACTAATTCTATTGTACATTCATACCCAAGAATAATATCTTGTGCTCTGACCTGTTAGAAGCGCGCTTGGTACCGGACTCCCACTCGTGTTTTCGCATCAGGGTACCCTCGAAGCCTTCATCTTCACCGGCGGGGCTTGCACCCTCTGTACAACACCCTCACAATGTAACAATATCACAAGAACCTTTTTATAACCAATACCAGTGACAAAAACTACATGTTGATAATAGTGCAATTATGAAGAGACCATTTCTTTCTTAACACATTCAATGCGAATCACGTATAAAATTTACTCGCAAGACGAGCCAGTGGCAAGTAGTGTTAATTTTGGGACACTTATTAAAGAAATGATCTCTTATTACTTAACTACATTAAAAATAAACGTAAACGAAACGATCTTATTTAAATGTAATGATTGAATGTCACGTATGATAGGTTTGATATATTTAGTTACTCTTCATGTGATGACAGACGTTATGAAGGCCTTAACCTTTTCCTAACGATCAAGTATTGGGATACTCGTTACATGCGCAGACAACACAATAGCACATTGAAAGCAAACACTGCTAACTTCATTCGATAAATATAAATACACAATTGTTGCCGATGGAATGTTAAAAAAAATTGCAACTAAAAATCTATTTGAGGAAGTGAAGTATATACGTTAGATTTGTTTCCTTTATTACTAAAATATCTTGTGGAATTACCGAATTTTTTTAACGGCACCAGTATTAGAAACCATACCAACTATCGTAGTAGAGTCAATTCAATGTTATACTAGCAATATTTATGAATTTCACTGAACTGATTACCATACTTATTTCATTCCTTAAATAGCAACAATTCCATCAGCATCAATATTACCAGGGGTCGGGGAGGGGGTACCTTCGTCGTCGCTGTGGTGGGCTCCTGCGAGCAGCTTCTTGGCGGTGCGCCACCGGAAGCTGCGGAACGGAGACTTGCTGCGCGACCGCGTCTTCGTCTTACCGGAAGTGGATGGCGTCGCCGGGGTGGAGCTTGACCCGCCCGCTGCTCCCGACACTTCTCCAAGGGGGCGGGGCGATAGGGAGAGGGCGAGGTGATGAGGCAAGGGATAGGCAATTATGTACGAACGGTAGAAAATTTTGTATTTTCATGAAATTATCGAATGGACAAATGGGGCAATAATGATGCCATGAGGGCAAAGTTTTGATTGTTGATTTTACAATATTTAATAGGGTACGGAGAGTGGTGGGGTAAAGGATTAGGAATAAAAAGAAAAAGAAAAAACTTCAAAGCAACATAAAAACAAACTGCGGCACGTAAAAAAACAAAAGCATCGACATGCTAGTTCTTATCTCTACAAAAATTTATAGTAATAACGAAAATGGCAGATAAACACATGGATATTAATGAGTTAACATGCAACTCATGTTTAATGATTAAATTATTAACACACCACTTTAGTAGAAACGGTATAAATGCTAAGTCGACATGTGATTCAAATTGAAGTTTTTAAAATACTAAAATATATAAATAGTATTTGCTTTACCGTTTGCAGAAAAAGTAAATTGACTAGAAACATCGTATTCAAAATTAACTAGGAACTAGTAGGGGCGATAGATCATGAATACCTTGGGTCTTTAATAATTTGTCAAATTGTTTCACGTATCGACTCTACATAAAACCGTATCAACTAGGTATTGGTATACTTACTGGAGAGTCGTGCAGGTTTAGCGGGCGTCGGTTTCGACGTGGAGGGGCGGGGAGGGTCCTGGGCGGGCGGAGGCGAAGGCGTGGGCGAGGGCGGGGCCTCGGGTTCGGGGGCGGGGCTACTCGCGTCTGCATGCGTACATCTACGTGCTAGGTTACGTCTAAACACTACGTGCATACATGCTACGTTACTTGCTACATGCTACACTATCCATGCGTAACTCAATAAACCAATAGTCAAATAATTTAAATGATAAAACATTTTTTTGCGTATCAATCATCTAAGAAAAGAAGTTACGCGTAAATAGTTGAATTATTACTTATTAAAACTAATATATTATTAGAGAGTATTGACTAGTCGATAAATTCATTTTCTTTTTTTTATTTGTAAATCATGTAAACCATTGTAGATCTCCTAATATTTAAACGAGACATAGTGTTATTGGGGATCTTTTTTATTAACTTAAATGAAGTATTACATTGTAATACACGAATTAAATTTTATATGTAATGTTTTAGACCTAACGTTAGTGTATTTTTCCATGTTATTGTCGATTTCTTTCTCAATGTATTAATTTAATATTTCCCTCATAGTAACTACACTGATACATTAAGACTTCCCCGTGTTAGTCAATGACATGGATATTAAAAATGGTGTCAGCAAAATATATAATTAAGCCATGAACATATACATAAATAAATACATAAAACAGTTATAGCCATGCAATAAAGAAAACGTGTACTCACAAGAAACTCAAATAGACCTACCTTTATGCAGACAGCGTTGGAAACGGAAAATTTGAAGCTTGACTCACATTTTGTTGAGTTTTTTGCTTCGACTTTAGGTTGAATGATCCAGTTATTGTCTAGACTTGACTTGGAATTCTTAAAGTTTATAAATTCTTTTGCCAAGTCTAAACTTCAGAGGGAAGCGTGTGCCGCAAAGTATCCCAAAGACAGATATAGTGTAGACAGACAGTACATAGTATAGACAAGAACATATCAAACCTTCACCGTGATTAGCTTTAGATATTTTTACAAGAAATAATATTATATATATGAAATAGTTACATAGGTGATATAGACAGACATTTGAGCATGACTGCGAGCGGTTCATTAAATTTGGGTATAAAACATCAAAATTGAATTTAAAAGTGTAATTTTATACCCAAATCTTGTAAAATGGAATGAATGATCAGTCCGTCGTTGACGGACACCTTCACCTATGTAAAATAAGAAAAACGTGAATCGTGTAATACTGAAATCGTGCAACGAGAAAAAATATCAGTGCCATACGTCCCCGTCTACGTATAAACCTACAAAAATAAAAACAACCTAGTCTTCCAAAGCTTACGAGGTGTGTAAAAACAAAACTACCCCTCAAGTGTAGGCGTTACGTCAGAGCGCGGTGTAACCCGACTAAATGTAGACGACACCCCATTAACTACGGTAAAGCTCATGCGCACAGCCGGGTATCATCGGTAGTATAAGCGCTCGTTACCTGGCTGGGAGTGCGGTCGCTCTTGGGCCTTCTCAGCCGCTTTAGTGGACGTTCTCCTTACGACTACGCGAGTGCATGTGTGGACAACACATCGGTCAGTAACGCCCCTCTATCACACGGTCTCGAGCACAACAAACGAAATACAACGAACAAGGCAAAACATTCAATTTTGATAAACCCAAATCGTAATTTTCTTTACATTCGATTGATTTATTCGTTCGTGAAAGCGGTTGTTGAAAATTTACTAAGTGCTTTCAGTTCGTACATTCGTTTGTCGGCCGAGTAAGCAGAAAATTCTTAAATAAACATGTAAAGCGGCAAGCGATGCCGTAAGACCTTTGGCATTATCGCTGTGCGAAAAGTGCTAAGTCTTTTATTCATATAATTGTCCTCACAGTTTCTGTACGTAATATTAGTCTTTTAGGTTATGCAGTCCGCAAGCAATTCACCGGCTAATCGGCGATATTTAGAAAATGTTTATTATAATTACTTAATATTGGATAGAAACGTTTTACAGTGCTAGAGTAGGTATTTAAGTCATGCTGTGAGGTACAAACTGTTACGAGTGAAGTTAATTATTAAATAAAATTAAGTGGGTTCGAAACATTGCAATCATAACAATGTAATTAAAATTAGTACTAGTGGTAACTACTCTAATTCTTTCTTTGTAAACTGGAGGGGATAATTACAAATGTATAGAAATTCAAAACACGGACTCTGAGTAAAAATTAAAAGTAACAAGATTAATCGAATTATTATCACAAACCGGACACTAGACAAGTTTTCAATATTACAACATGTTTGTGAAACATTTACAAATAAACAATCATGTATTAAAAAATCTCCACTTAGCAAAAATTGATCCATTGTTAGACAGTTTAGACCTTTAAAAAACGTTGTTTATATTGAACTCATCTGAATATCAAACATAAAACTTTCGATTTTAAAATTCAATCTGGAACATACTTTACTAGTATGACCAACTTGTCTATTGTCACGGTGAGCAATATTGAGTGTTGGTGTATATCGAGTCACCAACGTGTATGTCGAGTATTGGTATACATCGAGTGTTGTTATACATCGAATGTTGTATGTCGAGTGTTGTGTGTCGAGTGTTGTGTGTCGAGTGTTGTGTGTCGAGTGTTGTGTGTCAAGTGTTGTGTGCCGAGTATTGTGTGCCGAGTGTTGTGTGCCGAGTGTTGTGTGCCGAGTGTTGTGTGCCGAGTGTTGTGTGCC
>LD688931.1:550866-572856 GCA_003118335.3 Papilio memnon | reverse complement strand
GTGTCGAGTGTTGTGTGTCGAGTGTTGTGTGTCGAGTGTTGTGTGCCGAGTGTTGTGTGCCGATTGTTGCAGTGCTCACCATGCGGCTGCGGCGCGTCCACCGTCTCTGCGGCGCGCAGCTGCGCCTCCTGCTCCGCGCGCGCCGCCTCCGCCGCGGCCGCCGCCTCGCGCTCCGCCCGCTCGCGCTCCGCCGCCTCCGCCGCCTCCTGACGCCGCTTCATCTCCTTCACTTCGAACTGCACCACAACATACATGTTAAAGCTCACAAATAATAAGCGATCAGTACGATGTATACATGTCACTATAATTCAATTTTTTTCTAATATTTAGGATTTTACCAAATGACAAATAGAATAATAATCTATGTATTATTCACTCACATAGAAAAAAATATCTAGAATAAGTATTCTTAAAGCATACCAAAGAATATATATTATACAAAGCTTTATAATATTTTAAAGATTAGTTTTAGTCACATTCATGCAATTATTTATTTAAGTTATAGGTTAACAAGTAGGAACTAATTGGATAACATTGTTCTTGAGTTCTTCTTAAGTTTAATTTAGAAAAACATATACAAATAAATGTATATTGTAAATAAATATCTGAAAATAAAAACATATAGAAATTTAAACATATTTTCGCATAAAAATTTCCTTCACTCTTCGCCTTTCAATATATTAATATTTGTTAGTCGTGCAAAGTGCAAAGCATTTCATGCAATCCCATGCAAAATACCAACAACCAAACTTACACAATCCAAGTAGTTATAGTACCATGCACCATCCGGGAAAAGAAGTTTCCTTGTCTGGGAGAGGAGTAACAGGGTAGAGGACAAAGGAATACGTTTTACTTCCCTCGGTAAATCGCTTACAGTTTTACTATGAGAACTAAGTCCAGGCAACGATAATACGGCAATGTCGTTCTTATCACTATCATCTGAAAGTCTGATTTTCTTTGATATCTTGCTTATTATACGTTTAATGCTGCCAGATTTAGATGATGCGGTACTATTATGTCTAACCAAAGTCACGTTCGGATATACTAATTGGTAGGATAATCGCTCCCAGAGTATAAAATCTATACATAATAATCTGACGTCGGGTTTTTCATGTGTAGTGGGATATTCAAAGAAAACTGAACTGTATATCTCTGGTGATAGAGGTGATTTCAGCGGTGTCATTGGTGGGCTACTTATTTCCGATATGGTAGATAGACTATTATTAGTAACAACTGACCATAGGTACGAGTCGTTCTTAGACGCCTCGTTGTTTTGATAGTTGACGTGCAATTTTAGCTTCAATTTTTCAGGTATTTGATATTTTCCTGTATTTCTTATGATATCTTCGACCACCTCGCCTACGGGGCGTTCGTTACTGGGCGCTACTTCGAGGGTTTGTATCTGTGTGTTCTTGTGGGAGACAGGAGGAGGTAGGTATAGGAAGGTGGATTCGTCACATTTATCCCAAGGCTGTGCACTGGGCCACAGTGTCGCATCTTTCAGTTCAAGCTAAGTGTTGAATTAGAAAAATAAATTAGATCAAATTGAAAATCAAAACAAAAACCACCGAGCAATATGTGCAAAGCTAATCTAAGTGCCATTATGTATTAATTCTATATACAGATCTACAGAATTGTGCTTCACTACAAAGCGTACTACAATAATATATTGATGCAGTAAGTTATTATAACTTTATATTCTACACATAATCAATTAAATTAATCAAACAGTTAGAGTTGCTAATGCATTAAAGTACAAATAATTACTGCATCAAAATAATATAATTATGCTTGTTTCACCCATGTGGCATGGCGTATTATTTAAGGTGTATGGTGAGTGTTGAGCAGTGAGTGTCGTGTGGTAAATGTCGTGCGGGGTGTATGGTGAATATCGAGCAGTGCGAGTACTATGTTGAGTATCGCGTGGTGAGCATTGAGCAGTAAGCGTCAAGCGGCACGTGTCGAGTCTTACGGTGGTGAGCCGCTGGAGTGCGGAGAAGCGGTCCTCCTGCGCGGCGGCGGACTTCTCGAATGCCTCGTGCTTCTTAATGAGGCTTTCCACTTCGTCGATGGTGTGGCCGAGCTCTTGTGACATGAGGTAGGGCTCCTGCGCGATCAGCCACGCTTCAGCCACCGCCGCGTCGCGCGCGAACTGGTACACCTCCAGAACTGCACACGTAAACAAAATAAATTAATAAAAACCTTATTTTGATTCTCTTAAGATTTAAAATACATTTCATTTTGTGCCCATTCATTCGCAATTGTGTGACTATCATTGCCATACTGTCCGTTCTTAGTCAACAAAAACTAGTTTACCAGTTATTTTGCACCCGAAGATCCTAAATTCTTTATACCTGTCACACTCCTCATTGTATATCCTTATCCTTGTCCTTATTGTATATTTAGTACAAGAAGCACTAACGCAATGTTTTAGAAAAGCATCTATAAAGACCACAACTCAAGGGCCTTCAGCCTTAGCAGCTGTAGCTTATTATGAATAGTTATGTCTATTTAATATTTTCCGTATTAAACCTGTTACGCCGACCCTACAGGAGAGATAATAGATGAGAGTGAGGGAAGATGAAGTTAATATTTTCTGAATCTCTAAGGGTGGAGGCACTGCTCTGCAATTCTAGAGTAGCCGTAGTATGAGTACTAACTGAGCTGCAGGTTCTCCCAGCGCTCCTCCCAGCGGCGCAGCAGCGCGTTGCGCTGGTTGTTGAGCTGCTGCAGCTTGTCCTTGATGTCCGCGGAGGCGTAGTGCTGGCTGGCGAGCAGCTCGCGCCCCAGGGAGATGCACGCCGCGAAGTTGTCCTCGCGCGTCTCGATCTCCGCCTTCAGCGACTGGTGGTTGTTCATCAGCAGCTCCACGCCGCTCACGTCTCTGTAACAACGATATATTAATTTTTGCATATTTATATATTTTAGTGTATCTATGTAAGATTTAAACAAAATCATATTTCATTCAAATAATGGTGTATTTGCGTTACTAAGAAGGATAATTCGATTTTTTAAATTATGGTGTCTGTAGCGAACATGGACGAACATTGACGAATGTTGTATGCGGATGCGGTAAACATGAAATATAGCAATATTTATTTATTAAGTTAATAATAACAAACATCAGTGTTAAAAGACAAACTGGTAAGCAATACTAATGCAATCATTGATATAGGAAAATTACTCAACTATTGTCCTATCCAATAAAATTTCACCAGTGAAGCTACAACTAATTTTTATACATTTAGCTAGAATTTACGAGATACGTATCATATCATAGTTTTATATATAGTTTACATCTGGCAAGTATAGTTGTTACCAACTACTACAACTACTACTTACGTAGCGCTCAATAACCTTAAATTTAAGTTTGGATTTGCCTACCATCTTCGGTCCGACTCTCGGAGACAGCAAGGTTCGTCGTTGACGATACGACGCGGAGGACACCATCATAACTAGACAGTCAATCAACTGGCACATTGTGAATGCAAGTTAACTGACGCCAGTGAGTACGTCCAACTATAGTGGGCGAGTGCAAACACGGACACTATTATTATGTGGCAGTAGTAACTTACCGTGGCTTCTCTCCGGTGTTCATCTGGCGCACGACGTCGTCCATCCAGAGCGCGAGCGTGCGCACCTGGCTGAGGAAGCGGTAGAGGCGGTCCGCGTCCTCCAGCTTGTCGCGTCTGGCGGCGCACGCGGCCTGCAGCGCCGCCCACGCCTCGCGCACCTCCGCCTCGCGCCGCGTTATCTCCAGCGCCTTGTCGCCCGCGTACGACGCGCCCAGCCGCGAGCACTCGCCGCTTATCAGCTCCACCTACAAATACACATCACAAACTAGCTGTTCCCGTGCGACTTCATCCGCATCATTCAGCATTTCACGTCTAACAAGTTTTTACAAATTACCTACCTCCTAAATCGGGTAAAAATATGTAGCCGTGCTTATATGTAAGACTGTTTATTTAATAAGATTTTTTCAAAATGCTGTGATTGCTGAGATCCTACATAAAGAAGTATGTGTTTGCGCTTTATTATATTAGTATAGATCTGAACAATTTTACCTTTATAAGGATGTTTAGATTTATTAAACAGACATGTTTGTATCAACAAATACTAAAACTTAACAAAACAAATCTTACTAATATTAATATGCGAAAGTTTAAATGGATGGATGGATGTTTATTAGAAAGTATCTCAATGGATCTGATTTAATTTGGCACAGACGAAGAACATAGTCTGAAAGAAAACATAGGCTACTTATTTTTTTATTCCGTACGGACGAAGTGACGACAAAATTAGTAAACAAAAAATGACATTGGCAGTAACCGGTTAATATGAGCAATTTTCACAATAACAACAATAGTGGTGTAGTTAATGTTAGGTTGTTGATAGCGACCTGTTGCTGCAGCGTGCTGAGGTCCTGCATGAAGTTGTGGTGCTTGCGCTGCAGCGCGCCCACGCTGATGGCGTCGCGGCCGAGCTCGTCGCTGACGCCGCGCGCCTTCTCGCTCACGCGCTGCAGCGTATCCTTGCAGTCGTGGAAGTACTTGTGCAGCTCGCGCGACGCCGCCAACATCTACGACACAATGCAACAATCAAATTACACGTTCCTGCACTCAAACGTTTATTTGTAAGGGTATAAATGTTTGTAATTCGACCTGTGTTCTGGTCTCGATGAGCTCGAGCAGGTCCTGCCAGGTTTCCTTGAGGCCCTCCTTCCACTGCGCGATGGTGGCGTTGTCGGAATGACCCATGGCGATCATCTGGTCCGCGATGCGCTCCGCCGTAGCGACGCGCTCCGAGCCCACCGCCTGCGTCTCGCGCGCAAACTCCTTGAACCTCTCCCACAGTAACTGTAACGAAGAAATTATACATTACTACATTGTTTATTATAATATAAACAAGCTGTCGCCCTCAAACTTCGATAGCGCGTAATATTAAAAATAAGGCCGTCTATAACATTCCCGCGTGCATCTGCCTTCCAGTCAAAGTCCCGTTAAAATCGGTCATCCCGTTCCAGTCGCCATTTTGACAACGCGGAATTTAAAAATAAGAGCCTATATGCCCGTCCATGTTAACTATCCTTCAGTAAAAGTCCTGTCAAAATCGACCAAGCCATTTCGGAGATTACCCGGAACAAACGCGGCTTGCGTACAGACAGTCGCAGACAAACATTTTTCAAATGCGATTTTCGTTGAAGTAATAAATAAGTTTACAAGAAGAATAAAAGGCAAGAGACTGACTGTGACGTGGTCGTAGTCCTGTCCGAGCTCCTGCGAGCTGGCGACGAGCTCGCGCTCGGTGATCCACTGCTCCAGGTCGTCCACCTCGCGCGACAGCTGGAACAGCCGCAGCGCCTCGTCCAGCTTGGCGCGCCGCTCGCCCGCCAGGTCCTTCAGCCCCGCGTACAGCTTGTCCGCCTGCGACTGCTTCACGGAGATCTGCTCGCTGCACACACAACATAACAAGCTTTTATCGATTCCTTACAACATTTCATAGCCAATAAATACCAGCCAATAATATCTATAACCTATATATAAAAAAAAAAACAAACAAAGAATAGAACATACAATCTAAGTTCGTTATCCACAACTACGCTTAGTTATTCCTCAGAATTTTAGGGTAAAGTTTTTTAAACGGTCTTTCGCAGCACATTTAAATAAACAAGGAAATAATGACTTCTTTAGTAAATAGTGTTGTGTAATATGTATACCTGAGCGGGTGTTCTTCGCTGGTGAGCTGCCGCACTGTCTCGCCGAGCTGGCGGATAGTCTGCGCATAGTCATCCACCGCCTGCTCCAGGATCTCGTGCTTCTTCATCAAGTTCTGTGCTGAGATCTCGTCCTTGCCGCGGTCCTCCACCATCATGTACAGCTCCTGTTCGCTCATCCATGCCTCCGCTTCGTTCGCGTCGAACAAATACTGTTGCGCCTTCTCCCATTGTGACAAGTTGTTCTTCCGGTTCTCGATGGCATCTAGTACAAGAAATACAATTAAGCAAGATAAATTTGATAAAAGGCAGGGTATTTATTAGTGGTTGTTACCTTTAAGTTCTTGCCACCGCGCAGTCAACTCATCAATGAGCTCCTTGAACTCGGACGCGGCCTCGTGCTCCTCGTCTATCAGCTTCTGTCCATTGGAGATGACAGTCAGTATCCTGGGCTCGTGGTTGTCCGTCTCCGTCTTCAGAGACTGGTTCTTCTTCTGCAGCATCTGTACGTTGAACAGCGAGTTGCCGTAGTCCGAGTTCGTAGCTAAAGGCATCTTCTCGTGGATCCACAACTTCTCGTCCTCGACGTCGCGACGGAACTGGAATGCTTCCTTCTTCTTGGCCAATTGTCTTTGGCGCTCCAGTAGCGGAGCTTTGAGTTGCTCGAATCTTTGTTCCACGGTCTTCTTCTTCTCCTTGATTTCCTCCATCTTGTCGGGAACGGTCTTCTGCAGATACTCCGCCTGGGTCTCCAGCTCGGTGACCTGCTTCGCCTTGACTGCCATCTGAGTCTCGATCATCTGTTGCTTCTGCATGAGAATGTTGACAGACGTGAGATCAGTGCCGGTGTCGGTGTTCTCGATCTGCTTCTCGAGCTCGTTCATCCAGGAGTCGATGTCGTCGCAGGTCTGGTGCAGGAGCACCTCGCGGTTGGCATCGAACAGTCGCTCGCCCTTATCCTTGGTCGACGTCTGGAGGTTCTCGAACTGGTCTTGCAGCTCGTGCATCTTCGGAGAGATAACTTCAACAAACTCTGGCTTCTGCTTCATGAGTTCCTCAGCGGCGTTCTGTACCGCGAACAGACGCTCCTTATTGGCGGCGATCTCCGCCTCGAAGGCCTGATGCCGCGTCCACTTGGAGTGGATTGTCTTGGCCGACCGGTAGGTATCGTCCTGCGCCGTGAGATTCTTCTCCTGCACCCATTCTCCGAGTTCGTCGCAGTCCTGGAGGAACTGGTGCAGCTGCAGCTGGTCTTGCAGTTTCTCCATCTGCTGCAGGGCCTTCTCCCTGTTGGAGCCGCGCCTGCCCTCGATGTTCTCGGCCTTGCGCTGGATCTTGTCGGCGTCGAAATGTCTTTCTTCGACGAGACGGTTTGCGAACTGAACGACAGAGTTGATCTTGTCGTCATTGGCTTCCATTGTGGTGAGGAATGCTTCATGTTCTTTGATCATATTCTCCGCTTGTTCCAAGTTGGTCGGTGGCTCGGTCTTAGCTAGCCTGTAACATTACACTGATTGTTAATATATTCTCGTTGACCGCTAATGGTAGTTGGTCGTACGATAATGTACGTACCTGTGCTCCTGGTGCGCGAGCAGCACCTCGGCCTGGCGCGCGTCGCGCTGCAGCAACTGCAGCTCGAGGCTCTGCGCCAGCAGCTGCTGGCGGTTCTCCCACATCTGTTGCAGCTCAGCCCAACCCTCGCGCAATGCCTTCAGCCGCTCGCGCAGGAACATGTACTGCGGGTCGTCCTGAGTCGACGGCTCCTGCCCATGTACAATAAATACTTCAGTACTCACGACACTACGTCTTACAAGATAGTTACATTTAATAAAGATTAAAATAAATTTATTTTAGACATTTTCATTTAATATTTTCTATATTTACATTAATATTTTATTGAATGTCAGTTTTAACTTACGGCGGTGATCTTCTCTCCGTATTCCATCATCTTGGCGTACTCGTCCTTGTAGTTGTCGATCTCTTCCTTGATGGTCTGGTGCTGAGACAGTAACTTCTCAGCCTCTGACAACGATGCTGGTATATCTAAATAACACAAATAATTTACATTATATAAATGTCATTTGTTTAGTTTATAAAAGTTTTAACTTTATAACGGTTTTAACTTTGATGTGTTATGTGTACCTTCTGAGGCGACGTCTGTCTGCGTCTTGGTGAGCCAGGCCTGGAAGTGGTCTACGGAGCGCAGGAAGCGGTGCAGGTCGCCCGCCTCCTCCAGTTTCGAGTCGCGTTCTTTCAGCTGTTGTACAAACGATAATAATTTAAATAACGTTCATTGTAGCCGGTAAACGTGAAATAGTTTTAAACACCATTTTCTTTATTTTTCTTTTAAGCATAATGGCTCAATGTTTGAATCACTAAGGTCGAATAGCGAATTCAAACCTACAAGCTACTATCCACTAACACATAGTATTCGACATTAACAGTGTACCATATGTGTGAGCTGTTCCCAGTTGTCGTTGATGTGCGCGATGCGGTCTCGTATGATCTGCGCGTCCTCGGGGTGCGTGCCCTCTATGGCGCTGGCCTCCGCCTCCAGCGAGGCGATGCGCGCCTGGATGGCCGCCAGGTCGCGCTCCATGCCCGACAGCCGCCGCTGCAGCGTCATCACGCCTGAACACAACACATCAAATATATGTAACAAATCTAGTAATAAATATATAAAATTTACTCAGTAAGAGTTTCGCAGACAAACACTAATCGTTAGTGAAATTAGATACTACAAAAAAAAATAAACAAAATCAACAGCAATAGCAAAGAAATATAAGCAACTTTGTAAATAAATATTTACCGTTGAGGTCCATCTCGAGGTTGTCCGTCTGCTGCAGGATGCGCTTCTTGTCCTCGATCCAGGAGACGGTCTCGCGGCACTCGATGTGGAACGTCTGCACGCCCTGCGCCGCCTTCAGCTCGTCCTTCTTCGCCTCCGCCTGTCACACGTTACTCATTCATACAAGAGACAAATCATTTTGAAGAAATTTAATCAACCATATTCTTGTAGGTTGAAAAACAGAATAGTCTAGATAAGGAACGCCGTCGTAATTTCTTAGTTATCTATTGATTTTCAATCTTTTGCGCGGTTTACATTCATTTTACGAATGGAATAATGTAAGCCGGACATAATTCTGAAAGAAAATTCTCAAGTCTGACTTTAATCTTTTTATGTATCTGGGATATAATAAAAATGTGTATGTTCATTGTTACCTTGTCCCGCAGCGTGCTCCATGCGTGGTTGAGGCTGGCCTGGCGCTCCTGTATGCGCGGCGCCTGCGGGTGCTCCACGTGGATCAGCTGCCGCGCCAGCTGGTTCACCACGGCCACGCGCGACGCGTTCGCGTTCATCTCCTTGTCGAAACCGTCGTACCTGTGCAACAAACACATCGTAATCTTACAAATCTGAATATGGCAAAAAGAAAACTAAAATTATAACGACAAAGTCCAAAAATAACTTGTAAACATATTTGGATTGCAACATACACAACTTTTTTGGTCTCACATATGTAGCAAAAGACTGTTGCGTGCAGGAGATTAAATTATCTATTAATTTAATTAATTCAATTCAGTGGTCACTTGCTCAATTGTCGCCTTATAAAAACTATGGGCACAATTTTTTTAACACTACATAAATGCTTTATGTCAGTAATTTTTTGTACCTGTGTTTCATAATCTCAACATCATCGATGTCCTTAGGCGGCAGCACGGTGTCGAGCATGCGGTGCTTCTCCGCGATCCACTGGTCCGCGGCGTCCGCCTCCGCCAGCAGCTTGAAGAGCGAGAGCGCGTCCAGCAGGCGCTGCTTGCGCAGCCGCGCCAACGCCGCCAGCTCGCCGTGTCGCGCGTCGATAGCTGCCAACCGCGCGCTCACCTCCGCGCTGCTCGCGTCCTCCGGGCTCAGCTCGCTCGCCTGCACCATACAGAACAAAGAAAGAAATTTATTCACGAAGAATTCATTCGCTATGTGCTGCGGTGTATACCAAAGCGCCGGTTTTCAATTAACCCTAAACCAGAACACAAAGTTATACACAAGATAAGAAGAATACTCACACATCACACCTTTATTCATAGAAATTGACTCAATGTCTATGTTTTTTGGGAAATTGCGCTCGAAGTTTGTCATGTTTACACAGATTTGATATGAGAAAGTCGTTGTCCTATCTCTTTTTATTCATTCTATGTGACGCGAGTTGAATAAGTCGTATTCTTCTCGCGAAAATAATGTCGTTTATGATAAAAACTCAACAAACATAAAAACAAAGGAACGTATATATTGTAGTTGTATTTAGGAACTGGACAGGTGCAATTGGTATGGTCGTAAAACGGAATTAGACTAGTAGAGGAGTCACTTCGTGTTGATGGAGAACTTGTAGCATACCATCATCTTTCTATTAAGCGATAAAATGGCTCATCTTTGTGTCAGTTAAACACAATGTTATAAAAGTTATGGTCGAAGAATCACCTGTTGTTTTAGCTGTTGTATGACGTTGGAGTAGTTCTTGAGCTCGTCGGTGACATCCTTGTGCTTCTTGAGCAGGCTCTGCACTTGCGCCTCGTCCACGCCAGTGTCCTCCGACGATACAAGTCTACACAACATATTATAAAATTAAATGAAGAATTTAAATTGTGTCAACTTATTCTAATCGTAAAATATACCACGCAAGGTTATCTATACTAATTTTATAAAGAGGAAATATTTGTATTTTTGTATGTATGTGATTCAGGTAAAAACAACTGAGCCGTTTTTAAAAATCTTTCGCCATTAGAAAGGTTTATCTGAGAGTACCATGGCCCATAGTTTTTAATTTCACACGGACGATGTCGTGAGCAACAGCTAGAAGTCTAATAAAAAAATTAAAGGTCTAACTTTAAAATAGATACATTTTAACGCCAAATAAGAAGGAAAAGAGTACAGATATAAGTGAAATATACCTGAGCGTGTCCAGCATCCAGTTGTCGATATCGTCTGCGTCCGCGAACAGCTGGTGGTAGCGCACGGCCGCGTCCAGCCGGTTCTTGCGCAGCGACACCACGTCCAGCAGGTGGTTCCACTGTGACAGGATGTCGCGCAGCCGCTCCTACACAAACATTAAAACAAAACAACATTTTAATACAAACGAATACAGATCCTTCTTTTGGGAAGGCGATTAAATAATCAGATTTAAGACTATACAGATTCATAAATTCATATTTTTTAAGATACAAAAGAGCAGTTCGTGTGATGTAGAATACTCGCCCAGGGTTCTAGAAATGTGTCAAAACATATACTAATAATTACGGGACAAGCACGTTACTTATAGAAAGTTATTAGTTCCATACAATTTTGGCTTTTCGGTCATCATTTGCGATAATCGAATGCTATTTTGTCTAGGGGGCTAATCTCTGTAAATAGCAATATGTTTCGACTGACAAGGGGGTTTCTGAGGTAATGCATTTACAACAGTGATACAGTTCCAATGAAGAGTTAGTTGTTCAACTGTAGAGTATACCTGTATCCTGTCAGCACCGAAGTGTCCCTGCGAGACGAGCTCGTCGCCCACCGCGGCCACGCTCATCAGCTGCGTCTCGTGCGCGCCCACGTCCGCCTGCAGCGCCTTGTGCTTCGAGATCAGCAGGTACACTGCGCACACGCACATATTGTTAACACTAGCTGTTGCCTGAGACTCCGTCCGCGAGGAATTAAAAATACAAAAGTAGCATGTGTTTATCTAGACTATCCTCTACATCTATGCCATTGAGCAGTTTTAGGCTACAAAACTCTAGGAAACATCCATCCATCTAAGCTTTCGCATTTGTACTGTTAGTAAGAAGAGATTAAACTATGTTGTTTTCGTACCGCCATTTTAATAACTCTGGCTCTCTCTAGCTAGTGTTATTATCAAACTGCCCTTTTCCCTACGGAGGGTCGGCACAGTATTTGCTACTCTTCCGTACAACTATATCAACCGTTGTATTTGATTCACTCCCTTCTTAACCATATCATCTTTCCATCCATACTTTACTCTGTTTTCCTCTACCTTTGTAGCTATCCATATTCAATCTTATTACATTCGGGTAGAGTTATCAAAGAGAATAAATAAAAAACAAATACAATGATCCATTTCTACGTTAAAAAAAATGACCCTGTTTACATTATTTTGGAAACAGTTTCAATATATGTCGTATGTTTCACAATGTTATTGTTATTTCCCTTACCAGTAGTGAGATCGTGTCCGATATCGTCAACGGAGACGATCTGATCTTTCTCCTTGATCCAGTTCTCCTCGTCCGCCATGTCCCAGTAGAACTGCCACAACTTGCGACTGTCCTCGAGACGCTTCCTGCACAACATACAAAAGTATTAATCTTACTAATATTATAAATGTGAAAGATTAGATGGATGAATAGATGTTGGTTAGTGTTTGTAACCTAGCAGCTGAACGGATCTCGATGAAATTTGGCATAGATGTAGACGATGGTCTGGAAGAACACATATTTACTTTTGTTCTTTTACTTCCACGCAGATGGAGTCGCGGGCGCGAGGTACTAATATTATAATTGTGAAAGTTTGGATTAATGGATGAATGTTTGTTAGAAATCTTATCTGAACCGGCTTAACGAATTTAGATGAAATTTGGCACAACTGTAGAACATAGTCTGGAAGAATACATATAACGACAAAAATATGAGTTATTAATGTTTCGGAAGCAGAAACCAATGAATAAATGAGGTCCGTGCTTTAGTTGGCACGTCGGAGAGAAGTGTGGTCTTGTTTTCGACGTGCCAAATTAATAGCTATACATCTTTTCTAATATCACAGCGGCTCAATGATCCGAGCCGCTGAGATATGACAAGTTGTATATAAGTGTATGTACCTTCGCTCGACGGCGAGGTGCACCAGCTCGGCGTACGCGTTCTCCAGCTGCTGGATGCGCTCCACGGTGATAGCGGGGTCGCAGGGCCGGTAGCCGCCCTCCTCCTGCTCCAGGAACCTCTGCGACTGGCCCACAACCACCTGCACACACACACCACTAGTACACTCACACTCACTAACTGGATTCCCTTAGAGGACATTTTGAAATACAAATTAACAATGACTTTCAATAAAAGAATCACAATTATGCGTGTGACAGTTATTTTGTTAAAGAATTATTAAAAATACTTTAATTTTATGTATTAAAACCAATGACCCAATTAAATGAGAGAATACGATATTAATTAGATTTCATCTGTGTCTAGTATTGGGATTATCATAGTAATAGTATTTTAGTTTTTGTAAATTGAAAAATATAGATAAACCATGGAGGAAAAGAAGAGATAAACATGAATGTTTACCTTGACCCGTTCCCCGAGAACGTTGATGTCTGCCTCTACGAGGGCGTGCTTCTGCAGCAAGTCCTCCACGCCCATCAGATGTTTGCCGTAGTCGTCGGTCAGAAGACGCATCTTGATCTCCTCCATAGAGTCCAGGATGTATAGCATCTCCTGAAAATCACATCTAACTGTTAAAGTTTTCATTATTTTACTTTAATATTGCACATTTCTATGGACGTCGTCAAATGCGGGAGAGAATTAAAAATTGTATTATAAATTACATATAAAAAGTACTTCGTATAGACTATAAGAATGGTAGCTATCGCCCATCTTCTACTAGACATAGCCTAATTCCATCTACTTTTAGATAGTAATATAATTGTAACGTAATTAGACTGAGTATCAACTCTCGCCAGAATGGCGCGCTATTCTACGTCTGAATGACATTGACAGATGTCAGATAGGGACGGGACGTGTACGCCAATCATCTAGTGTTGCGCCAATCCTCCAGCGCAGAACTGATTTTCTTAACATTACCAAAGCTATTGCGTTCTAAAGTTTGGAACTTAGGGTTTCTCAGAGTGATTAAAAGTTTGTAGTTCAATCCGAAAAAATGTTTATCGCATAGAGCAATGTTTGTGCACCTGGAAGTTCTGCTGCAGCTGCAGGGAGAGCTCGAGGCGCGCTCGTCGCGCACGCAGTAGCTCCAGCAGGTACGCCCACAAGCGCAGCACGTTGTCGCGTCGCGCGCACACCCGCTCCATGTCGTGATATCTGCACATTTACCATGCCTTATTCATCTATACTAATATAAAACGGAAATACACACTTGTTTGTTAATAAGATGCGTAGTCGGATATTAACTTAGATTAAAATATTATTTGACACTTTCTATTACATTATTATAACAATTTCTATTACAACTTTTAATTCTATTACAACTACAAGAACATTTACTTATTTACTTAGTTAAAAAGCATTACATGTAAAATATTAACTTTGATTTTTGATTAAGTTAACATCTGTAAAATTGTTACTGACACAGATATTAAGTTTTTTTACTAACAAAACTATGAGCAGAAAATTGTAGCTGGAAATATTATTGTCATAAAATGAATAATAAGGTGGTGTACGCACCTCTCGGCCTGCAGCTCCGTGCAGACAGCGACGACGGCCTGCACGCGCTCCTCGTACGCGAAGATGTCGGTCTCGATGGCCTCGTGCTTCTTGGCGGCCGCCTCCACCGCCGCCAGGTCAAACCCGAAGTTGTCCTGGCTCACCAGCCGCTGGTTCTCCGACAGCCACGTCTCGCGCATCTGCGCCTTGCGGTTGAATCTGGCAAATTTCAACAATGTCTTTAATATTAATTGCTTATGGTCCGCAAACATTTGAAAAATATTCCTTTGTAGTATGTAATTGGTGAATCAAAAATTAAAATAGAATCGTACTAAAGATCAATTGTGGTCTGTAATATTTAATTTCAATCTAGAGTTGATTTAAATTCTAGGATTATTATTAGAGTACAATTACTAATAGAATTAAATTTATTGCTAGTTAATGTATGTCTTCAGTAACACGATCTCTGTGGCCATTAAGAGTTAGACGTGGCTAGTGAAGTAGTGAAGCGGTGAGGTAGTGAGGTAAACAGGTGGTGAGGTGGTAAAGTAGTGACGTAGTAAGGCAGGAGGAGTGTGAGGAGTGTGAGGAGTGTGAGGAGTGCGAGGTACCTGGCGGCAAGCTGCTCCAGCTTCTCCTGTCGTATGAGCTCCTCGCGCAGCGCCAGCTCGCGCTCGTGCTCGGCCTTCTCGAGGCGCTCCCAGGCGCGGTTGATGTCGTGTATCATGCGGCCCTCGCGCGGCAGGTAGGGCCGCTGGCTGGCCGCGCGCATGCGCGACTGCAGCGTGAACAGCAGCACCTCCAAGTTGCCCTTCTCCACGAACCTAGACGCATAAACGATATTTAACAAAACAAATTCTACTCTGTCTATATTACATTTGTTTCAGACTAATCATTATTATATAAGATTTAGTAACAAATCTGCGCAAATAAAAATTTTATAAAACACAATTATCCGAGGGTCTCAGAGCCTAACCTAGGTTAGATGACTAGGTCATAGTAAAACCTCGCAAGCTCATTGCGAGTTAACTTCAAACTTTTGTTTTAACATCTTGTGAAGGTTGCACAATGCTTACCTTCACCATATGAACGTCATATACAAAATTAGATGTACATAGCACACATAATTCAAATTAAAAAACTAAAACAGCACGAAGAGGAAAAAGACCTATTTAAATAATGCATCTAGCAATGTCAGTATTGCAATAATAATATAGAAATTTATCTTACTTGGGTGGTTTCTCAATAGTGCGGTAGTTGGCGAACTGTATGAGCTGCTGGCGCACGCCCTCCAGCGAGTTGGCGAACGTGCGGTCTCCCAGCGCCTCGATCGTGCGCTCGATCCATTGCAGCAGCTCACTGATCACAGAATACATATTTTTAGATATTTCGATTCCAAATGATTAAAAAAATATAGATGGTCGGCCATATTAACAATACTTGTTAAGTACTTTAACCCTTAAATGCGCACTGTTGCATAAATACAACATACAAACATTTGAAAAAAAAAATTTTTTTTTGTATGCTAGATAATTTTATTATTTTTCCTTTATTATAATACCGATATTGCAGGATATATAAGGGTTAAAGAAAAAATCATGCATTTAAGGGTTAAAACAAATACAAAGGCTACTATGTGAAGATATCGAACGTTCCGTGGTGACGACTAGAAATGTACTGAGCGACTGAGCTCCTTAGCGACTGACAGTACGACTGACTACCAACTAAGAACGACTGATGACTGCCAGAATGCCGGAATGAGCTTCGCCACTGCTTGCACGTATTTTATATAAAACTACCCCCACTTTTCCTTCCGTTTCCTACTATTTCCTAACAATATATTAACTTATATTGATAAACAACTATGTTATTTTAATAAAGTTGGCTACATCTATATCATAAAGAGGAAAGATTTGTATTTTTGTATGTATTGAAATAACTCAAAAACTATTAGGCATATTTTAAAAATTCTTTTACCAATAAGTAGCTACGTTATATAGGCTATATTTATTACAACTTTTATTTCAGAACGATCGAAGACACGAGCAACAGCTAGTTATTAGTAACCGCTATAATTACTTGCTTTCTTCACAAACCATTGTGTTGACATAACACCTTAAATTTGATTACAAATGAGGACAAACAAACAAGATTAAAATCAGTAAGTGATGAAGAAACTTCATTTTCTAATAAACTAACAGTGAATTTTGATTGTCGGAACAATTTTTTTTCTGCAAAAGTTACAAAGTATGGACGCAGATCACAGTCAAAATCTACTGTAAAATTATAGTGAGTACCTGGTGAGTGACTCGTACTCCATCATCATCTTGTCGTTCTCCATGGCGATGCCGACGACCTTGCCGATACGCTTGCCCTGCACCGTCTCCTGCTTCAGCTTGCTGAAGTAGTGGTAGTACGTCACCACGTACGTTATTATCGACTTCTCGTCGGGGTGGTCCACCGCAATATCTGGCAGTCACAAAATACAAGAAATTTACTTTAAAAAACAGCTGAATTCTAGAGGAAAAATTCTATGATATTCTTTAGTTTGTTATGAATCAAATAACACCTGATTTGTCTAAATCTGTTCAGACATTTTACATACAAACCCACATATATACATATGCGTGAGAAACATTAGCCCTTTCTATCAAATTTAATCAAGGACTGTTTTTTAAACTGTTTATAGACTTTATCATAGTAGTTTATACAACTACAGTTAAAAATGGAAGTCATTAACAAAACCTATTGATTCAACAAATTATCTGACATTTACGGAATATATTAAATGCGAGAATTATTTATGTAAATGCAATATTTCCTTGTCCTTGTACATTATGTAAATTTGTTTTATTTTTAGTAAAGTATAATGAACATGCATTACAAATGCATATAGCACTTGACTGACAGAGCGAAACGATGGTATCATATTACTTGTGTAAATTGTGTCAAGTATGCATACTTATTCATAATCCCTTTATACATAAATACAGTGTACAGTCAGGGAAACTGGCAGTGTTCTACCGAAAAAGCCACAATCGTTTGAACACTTTGAAACGAGACGTTGAACAAAAACCACTACAATGCAGCCTATAACTGTATCTGTACGAAAAAAGTAGCTTCGTGATACTCGGCTAGTTTCTTTTTTTACGCCGAAATGGCGAAGCGACCGCTGTCCATTGACACCCGCAATTGCTGATACGTTGCCTTCACTAAATCGACGGAGTAGACGCACATAAATAGGATATTTCCCCTTCCTATGCGTCTCCTCGTCCGTCAAATCCACTTTTCCATCCAATCCTTTCCCTATAAGAAAAGGGTGGATCGGGAAAGGGACTAATATTGGGCCTTTTTACTATTATCCCTTCGTTTGCACAACTCACAATCTCTAATTAGTTAGTTGTAGGAAGGGGCGGAGATTGTCTCGTTTCAATGAACGAGACAATTTTGCCTAAAGTGCAACACCGTGGGTTTTCGAGACTGTACAGTGTACATAGTGTAGTTGTATCTACGCCTGCAGGCAAGCAAACCTAGTACAAGTAAAAATTACCTTCAGCATCCAACAGTTTAGTCAATCCGAGTTTCTCTTCAGCCACATTGAATGCATTATTAAGGTTATGCATAGGATTGTTCCTGTGGAGTTTCTCAAACTGGACGAGGTCTGGCCTGTGTTTGTGTATGATGGCATTGAAAGCCAACCCATCACGCCAGGAGGTCGTGAAGTTGCGTACATTCACGTTATTGTAGCCGGCAGTCTTCATTTGACACCATAGCAACAGCGCGTCCTTTGCTGATTTCGTTTCTTTATTATCTGTCTCTTCGATTGTTATGTCTTGTATCTGTTGAAAGTTACAATGTTTAGAAATATCAATAAAACTGGAATTCTTTAAGTTTAACAAGTCTTAACGTGACTATAAAAAAAAATTATCACAGGTAACACCAAAGGTAATTTTAAAAAGAAATGAACATTTGTCTTTTACACACCATAGAACTATTCAAAGTATCATTGTTAATAAGGATTGCCTCCAAAAAGTATAAATAAATTAACATAGATATGCCTATACCTGGAATCTAAGGATAATAGTCCATATAAGTCCGAGACTGAGTCTTGGGTTGCCATCGACGATATCATGCGAGCCCATATTCTCGAGGTGAACGCGCTGCTCGCGTAGGAACTGCAGCGCTTTATCTACGTTCTCCAGGCAGTGGATACGCATTTTGCCTTTAGTCGGTCGCGGCTGGAAGAAATAATTATTAAATCTATTAAGTGTAAATGTAAACCCTTCTTCCATACGTCACGTATCCTATTATTGGAAAAGGGTTTAGCGTAGTAAAGCTATTCAATACTTAATTAAAATCTATCACAGTTGCTATTTACTCACAAATTACTAATATTTGATCATCTAGAATTGCAGTTCTGATATTATGTATGTTGATGTTATTATATAAAGAAACATAAACATATAATAACATGAAATATTATAATTCTTACAGTAACGTGATATAAAATGTCAAGAATTATTCGACAAAAACACGAGGAATAAATTCCAGAAAACAAAATTGTCGTCTTCGCGTGCGGTCCTTGTATGTCGAAGTCGGTAGTAAAGAGAACCTTTTAGGCAAAGTCAGGTTTAACTTTTTGTGTCCATTCGTTTTCTCACGCAGTACGTATGTTACATTATATCGATAGAGATCTTTTTTAAAAAGATAAACATAAATATGGGAACTGAACACCACTACTCCCACCTCTGGTCTAAACCAAGAGGCATATTAATTAAGATTATAATTAGTCTCAAGGTAGATTATTAGCATAATCAGTATTTTATATCTTTGGGATTTTACTGCCGAAACACTTATAAAAACACAGTCTTCCCTCTTACTTCCTTTGAAAAATTGAGAGAATAGTATATACATATTTACGAGTATAACAATAGCGGAATTTTACGATACTATTGTACTAAATGATGTGAACTCACCAGTCTCTCTCCTGAGAGCACCTCGAGGAGTCGGATGAGCATCTTGCCGTCTCTCATGTCCACGTAGAGGTCGCCGATGCGGCACCCTACACGCACCAAGTGCGAGTTCACCCATTTCTGGAAAGTCTTCTTTTGCACGTTCTCTCGTTCGTCTGGTCAACAAATATACACATATGAAAATAATTATAGTTGCATAGAATTGTTTACGCAAAAATACCTGATACTCGTAGATAACAAGATCTTTAAAACATCGGTTAAAAAAATGTATAGTTATAAATTACTAAAAACTATTTTTCAAATTACACAAACAATTTTGTGACCTACTAAAAAATAAATTCAAAACACAAAAAAAGTCTACATAAAATCAAATAGTCGCAAAGTATGAGAGAGTATAGAGAAGGGAATGATAACACAATAACCGCCAGTGGGGCCGGCCTCGCAGCGGCGACCACAGCGGCGGCGGCGGCCTGCTCCACTGCCACGGCGGTGCTTCCCCGTGCGCCCGCGCCCGCTTCTTCATCGCGACTCCCGACGGCGCAACACCGCGCTCAACAAGACAACCGATACCAGTAACATGATACTCAGATCAGATTCCTAAATGCTATCAAGCGGAACGCAATCTTATCCAGCCTTATCGTGGCCCGAGAGCCCTTCACTTCAACATTCGCAATAACAAAAAACATTACCTTTTACAACGCCAAAGCTCACTTCGATCCAAATATCCGAAACTTACAAAGATACTCCAAATATTCTCGAACAAATTTGACAAGGAAAATTAATAAACACTCATGAGGAAGCACACCTGTACCTCATTAGACCACATTGGAATGACACACAAGCACTGAATGAGGAACAAATAGGAGAGATAGCACAAACCTCTCAGCTCCGACACAACTTTGTCGTAGTAGAGCTCTAGGCCCGGCACTTCTATATCGACTCCCCTCTTTATAAGGTCGTAACACTCCGTCGATGTCATATCACCAGCGCTGCGAGACTGACGCTCGACTCCGAGGCGAAAGAACGGGAAGAATTAGAGCGACTAAATTCAACTGCCCGCTGGACGAGGATATTCGATACGTGCGCTCCAGATGTCGACAACTTTAGGACCGGTTCGATCGAACCGTAAACTTATCGAGGAATCGATACTAATTTATATTGTGTAAATGTAAAATATAAATCTAGAAAACGTCAAAATATATGTCAAAATTGTTCACGAACATATCGATGACGGTTAACGCAAAGATGTGTAACGTGCACGCGAGAGAGCGCCTCGTACTATCTGATAAGTTGTACAGATAAAAAATTCGGCGTCCGCTAAATAGATAAACGATCACTACTATGACTACGCCTAGTTGTAATAAATAAAATTGTTTGTAACCACTGCTATTTGATGGGAAAACGGAAATTATGGTTGCGAATACCGATAACGACTGAGGTTCATTACAGTCATGCTATTATTAATAAGCATTGTTATTAGAACAGTATAATGTATAATAATAATAAAACAGATCGTCCAATATACCACACAATATAAAGGTCAAGTTACTTGTATAATTTGTCGACTGATAAAATCACTCGTTGTCATTATTTACGTACTATTATCAAAACACATTGCTTAAATTTCAATTTACAACAAATGAAAATACTACAGGAAACCAATGAATTTATTTCATTTTTCTCCGTTTGCTTTTTTAATTGCACAACATTGAACAATTTGTAGACAAAATACCTCAGTGGATTACTAATCTAAAAAATAGATTGGACACTATCAAGACATTAAGTGGGGAACAATAATTTAGCATTATTAAAAAATATATTTTCGCAAAGTTTAGCACCACTGAAAACGAAATGTTTTCTCATCCGGATACGAAGAACTGTATTTCTCTGGTTCAGTCGGATTTAATCGTGGCGACCAGGTTCACGGTCGATCATGCCCAAAAAACTGAATACATTCGAAAAGCTACCGTCCTTTGTGAGAATTGGTCGCAATAAGAACTGTACTACGCCTGATATAAAGTTTTCAATTGTTTGGCATTAGAATTCGCAGCTTTGGTTTAATATACATTAAGCCACGACGTTGAGCTACATAAGTTTATTAATTTAGTACTTTTATAAACCTACTAAATCGTAACATTGTTATATCGGTTCTTACTTCAGCTTTCAAGTATATGAAAATGACAGGAATCTAACGCAATCAAACACAGTACATTTGATTACGTTAGATGGCATCATTGTGCCATAGCAGTCTATTGTGTGTCGTGTGCCTCGAGCAAGTAAATAAAGCGACCGTCGCGTCGTCGAGTCAAGCCAGACAGATGTAGGGATCCTACAAAAAAGGGGTGCTCTCAAAGGATGTGCATTCCATTTCATTACACCATAGTATACATACATGTATGAAAAGTTATGATATATACGATGTTTTTTTTTTTCATTTACTTATACTACTCTACGTCCTATGACAAAATGTACTTCAAACAAAATTACTCTAAAAATATCTTCACAAATCAGTCCTGTTATATAGAGGAGTAGACAAAAAATAAAAACTTTCATTTGGCGCACCCCTCTTGCCTCTTTCACGTTAATAAATCCTTTGAACATCTTTATCTCTTATTCCGCTGCAATTCGAGTTTACGACATGAAAGAAATGTGACTAAATTAGCTGATTATTATGTTGTTTACCTGCTAGCGCCTTGATGCGCGATCGTTCGTAGAGCCTCGATGATGAGTTGCCGCCGTCGTACTCGAACTCGTCGATGATCTCCTGGCCATGGCCGATGGACGGGTCCCAGCGGGACACCGAGATGTCGGTCGTCATCGCGACCTACTGCCGCACAACGCCGCGCCTCGCCACGCTCAACACTCTGTACACAACAAACAAAC
>LD688931.1:540604-550789 GCA_003118335.3 Papilio memnon | reverse complement strand
TTTTAAGATAAAGTTACTAAACCTCCCCAAATCTCAGAAATAAAGAGATGTTATCTGAATGATTTACATTACGATTTCTCTATAAAATCCTGATTGCAATTAACTTGAAGCTAATCACATTTCATAAACATCAAAGTTAAGTAACACTAAGTAGGATGTAATTATGTCATAAAACGTATTATCTTGCAAGCTATACAAGAAAAGATGATTTATTGAAGCTTTCCTCGAAGTCATTACAAATTACGGTTTGTATAAAGCACATTCGTCTACATGAAGCACATAACACGATAAGAAAAACACTTATATTAGTTATAGATTCATGTAACTAGGACATTTACATGGATGAGTAAGGCCATTCTTTCCTAGGAGCGATTTTATACTTTTCATTGCAAGACTTGGATAAATTACTCTTTACCCATTTTAGGACCTTTCATCGATGTAAACGCTACCCACTTTTAAAAATGACCTATGGTACCTACTTATCTGGTTGTTACTAATAATAAAATTTATAGCTAAGAATATATCGATCTTAGATAAAACTAACAATCAGTGTCACAAAGAACTCCAGACCTGTGTACATTCACACGATTAGATAAACAGTTCCACCAGTCACCTTTACACAAATTATGAACACTGAATATGGTGAATTGACCCAAAATAACACATTCACCTTGAAGTCGACGCTGAATAATAAACAATTTAACCGGTTAACAAAATATTACGCAAACGTCTCGTTTCCAACACAACACACACTGCCCACTGCAACGCCCCACCGCGCACCAAAATGTTACATGCACTTTACATACAATCGTTACTACATGACGTCATTTTTGATAAGATTAGATATACACTTAATATCACACCTATATCTGTTTTTTGTTCTTTCACAATATACCCTTACAGCACGTTTGCTGACAGGTTTGGCAATCGATTTCCTTTACCTTCTGAGAAAACACACGTTACGCCACCACGATTTGAATACTCACAAATGACAGAAATAATTCTAAGTCATAAGGATACACTTAAACAGTTTTATCTGTCCGTTCGTTCTTATCTGGGTGTAATTATGTCAGCATATAACTATTGTTTATATAAAAATGTAGACACCAGAAATTATTGGAGACAAAGTATGACACATAGAGTAATTTTACCAAGATCACTTTCAAAAGGACCAGAAAGGTTTACGCAACTCCTGTTAATTTGGAGCGATAGTGAAATCAATTAGTATGAACACAATAATAATGGCAGAGGGTTGCTAAGCAACTCATAAATAGTCTACGGACGTATTAGCACCGCTACGTGCAAACAATACCATTCTTGCTATGAATTGTTATGCCGCTGACGATGCCACTGTTCCGTGACTCACAAAACGCACAATATGATGGATAGGAGAATAAATATGTGGTCACTGCGCCTTTTACTCTAATTATAATTGACTGCGATTGAAGAACGAAACACCCTGTAAATGAATCTATTCAATTGGATTCACCAATGGAGTACAATATACAATCATGTCACAATGGTTGTTTTCACCATACAGCATACATTAGCAAACTGAATATTTTCTAAACTAGAGCGAATTCCACTCTTCATTCTTTTTCGAGCAACATGTAAAGATAGAAAAGGCAAAAAATAGTGCAATCGTGAATTAATTTGAAAGAGACGGCACTAAAGGTCAATAAAATGAATCTCATTTTCAAACGTCATATCATTTGAAACAGATATAAATAGCGACGGCAATAAATGACTGTCGCCGGCCGGCAACGTAAGACCTTGCCCACAATGTTTACTCGCGAGAAGGTCGATGGTGACCATACAATTCAATCCTACATGTTTATATTTTTCTAAAAGGAAAGTTTATTATATTGCAACGTACCAATGAAAACGCTTTTCAATATCTGATCGTTACTGAAATAAAAAATCAATAATTAGCGACTAAGCTTCACACCTTAAATGACTAAGGAAACCCTCAGCGTAGATTTAGCAATTATTTAAGTAATTAAACAACCTGTGTGTTGCCGTTAAAGAAGCTGGTCTACGTCTATGATGCGATTTTAAGTTGCAAAGTACGACTATATGGGAATAGGTTTTAATTTGCAAATCAATGTAATATTCGCTTGCTCGCTAAGCAATAGTAGGATCAGGGCAAGCGCACTGCCGATATTGCGACCTAGATACGCTATCAGGACTAGTGATCGCTAATACGCTATGGCCAATATCCATTCGATACAATAAGCCGCGCCTTTGTCATAAATACGTATGTAAATATAAACATTTGTGTACTTGTACAGCAGACAAAATTATTTTTATTATTGTTTTTATTATAATAAAATGTAATAATGTATACTCAATTTGCCTCTCTTAAAAGAATCTATCTTTATTAAAATATTAATTAAAATAATTTAGTACGAGTAAGTTATAAAGTGTTAAATGAATTTTATTATACGAACGTTAAAACCACGTCCCTAAAGTAATTAAGGAGTGTCTAATTAAAAAAATATTTTCACTTGGTCTCGTGTACTCTAATAGATCGGATATTTAATTTTGTAATTAAAAGTAAAATTAACGCAACATTTTAAACTACTAAAACTAGCAGTTTATTAATTTTTTGTAAGATAATATTTCATTAAGAAAGAATTTAAAAAATATTTTAAAGAAAAAGTGACACATTTTGAGTGCAATAAGAAAAGTTTTAACGAGCCTTTAAACAATAGATTCGCACGCATTAACAATTTTCCACACAAGAAACAAAGGATTATTAACAATCGGTGTTATCGTATGGGAAATCAACTTATTCAAAAACCAAGGCCGAGATCTCCTTTAGATAAAAAACTAAGAGTCATGAATAAATCCGTAAAATGTATTTACCTGGACAAGATACAAATATGGAAATTCAGATGGGGACTCTTGTCTACATCGCAGTTATTGTTCCATGTTTTACAATTTCTTATACCTAAGGCGAGATTATTTTTGTGCAGTTAAGTTTCCCGAGTGAATACTATTTTCTATTCTTGATTTTTTGTTTAAGATCTTGCTAACACTGTCCTTGTGAACTAAACATTCAAACATCACAAAAACAAATCTTCAACGCGTATAAAAACACAAATATTACTTTAAGATAACGTCATTGCTCACAAATTAACTCACCTCAAGATAACAATACAGTAACGTTATGTAATATTGTACGTGAGTTACATAAGGCAATCTATGAACATATGTATCAACTTAGATTTACTAAAATACCTACTTTTTGATACATCTAGAAAACTTTCATCTTTACTACTGCCGTTTAATGTTTGCAGTAGTAAGAATTCATTTTTTACAACGAAGTAAAATTGTTAAGTATCGAAAACTAAACTATACCTAGTAATAAAAATCTCTCTGGCAATCCATCTCTAGGTTACATTTAAAATTAGCCCTTGAAACTGGATCCGTACAATTTTACGAGTCTGGAGGCCTCATGGTCAAAATAACTGGCAATAAAACATCTTTGATATAAAGCACAGCATCAAAGTGTTATTGGCAGCGAGGTTTGTATAAAAGCGGGCCGTATCGAGTTGGCAGGCGGTGGGGTCGATAACCTCCGTGGCAGACATGGCGTCGCACCATCGAACCACCATCGCGCGTATTCAAAACGGCAAGAAATCAACGTTCACTGTCGCTCTCCAAGACTTATAATGATCACTATAACTGTCCCAGAGTATAGATTTCTCATACGAAACATTCCCTAGAGACAATTATTGTATTATCTAAAAGCTTTAGTGTCTTTCAATGAAAGTAAATATTATCTAGGTCTATTACGAGGCGAAGTACAGATTTTTATCGCATTTAAAACAGGTAGAAATTATAGTCAATATTGGAATTACATTATTAAGTAAACTTGTCCATTGTTGCATGTTTGTTAGAGTTTGTAGCCTAAACGGCTAAACGGATTTCGATGAAATTTGGTATGGATGTAGAGGATAGTCTGGAAGAACACATAGGCTACTCGCTTTTGTTTTTTTTAATTCCACGCGGACGGAGTCGCGGGCGAAAGCTAGTAGACAATAAAGATACGTGATCTTTATTTAAACACTTCCCATCTACTTTCATTTTGCCTGGTATCCAGGACTTGTGGCAGGACATTTATCGCGGTTGACAAGTGGCTTCTACCGAACAAGGGAACTGTCACCATCCTTATTAGGGGAGACACGAGGCGATCGCGAGGCGGTCGTGCCGGTTTGGCGACGGATATCCTGCCACTGGTGCCACTACCACCCACACCTATGTATGTGCAATTACTACATACGTTATACTGAAATATAGAAAAGATAGAAAGCACTTCAAATTCGGTCCAAGAAAGACAAACGTGGAGAGTTTTTTCTTCAAGGAATTCAAAATTCCACGGCCATAAAGCGGGAAGTTTCGGCTAAGCTTTTGTAAGTTATTTATAACTTTGTATACTAACGCTTAAAATACTTGATTTAACATATAGGCCGTTGTGTTCAATTTAAACAAAAGATCTCTTTGACAAATAATTAAAAGCATATTCCTTAATTTTCATACGGACCTACTTTTGATCGAACTTAATCATAGACTTGGAAAGCCCACTCTGAAGCTTAACCGAATGTGAAAATGGAATCTACAGACATCAGAGAAAAAGCTATTCTTGATTCCACAGAGTAATAATATACGATTATTCGATTATACGTTGTTACGTACTCTTACATGTAACTAGTTGTAAACAAGCGTGTGTTATGTAAAAGTAGGAACACCGTTATGCCGGACCGCACTGCGTGACGGAGCTTCGCCCCAAAGGCATGTCCGTTTTGACGTACTTCGGAATGAATAATCCGTTATCATTTGTACACTTTCACTTTAAATATTTAGCATTTCACGATCGGAGACCCAACAATTCATATACAAATTTCATCATATTGTAACCACGATAACTACGAACTAAGGTACATCATGAAGTAGACTATAAGGTTAACGGGAATTATATTGGACACGAATTAACAAAATATTACACTTGTTAATTGTTTTAATTTTTGCATTCATGAAACAAAAAGCGCAAAGATAATAAACTAACCTATTTTTATAGGAGAAAGCTACAGTTTGCGGAGCGTAAACACAACTGAGCGCACTCATAACTATGCGCATAGTGACGTTCTCATTGAGAACAGGGAAACAATGCGATTTTAATCACTACAGCACAATTCAGGTGTTGGTCTTATCTCGCTACGGATAGGGTCTATTTCAGTGCGTGACCGCATAACTGTGCGCGGATGTTGTTCACGGTACGCTACGGTTAGTGACGAACATACCGGTCCGGAAATATCGATATAAAATCATCGATGATGATAATAATAAGAGGGAGAATTGTCAATAAAATTTATGATTTATTACTTGTTAATATGGCCGAGATTTCATAAATGTTAGTGTTATCTACTTTTATTAATATGATGAAGGATGCTTTTCGTTTTTATAAAGCTCTAAAGAATTCTTAAGCAGCATATTATATGAATAAATCAAACTAAACAAATTGAAAATAGTGTTTTAGAAAGGAAATAAAGCAATGTTTAACACAAATTCAATATCTTATCATCGGACTTATTGATACGATTACGATAAAACATCGATATCACTATGTCGATATCTAGTAAGTACACAGCACTAGTCACGGTACGGTTACCGCCCGGCCAACGCAGACTGCGTTGCATTTTTAACCGGCATAGCTTTTGTTTGTTTTTGTAATCAGACGGTTACTTACCTATCCGTTGTTCTACAACATTTTTATGTGGAAATAACTGATACAACTGGACTGGAAATATGTGAACAGGACCGAAGACCTTTCGCGACACAATGTCGAATATTTTATGAACCAGATGAATGTTTAATTTCAAAGTAAACAGACGAACAAGTTTCGCAATTCTATAATATTATATAACATCAGGGGGAGCATGACCTTCACCTAAAAGTAACTGAAGAGTTCCGAATTAATTACTTCCACATACATCACCCTATGAATTGATGATTTCGCGGTGAAGAGTTTTCGAATCAAAAAGCGCGTTTATGTCCGAACGAAGTAAAATCTGCCATTTCCAAACAATCGCCTATCCATTTATACAGATCAGTGTTGGAAGTACTCGACAACATCCCACATGACGACTATACAAACATACTCGCTCACTCGCTTCACTGCATTCGTCTCGCGATCATTATCGCGCAAATTATTTTCTCACGAACACTTCAGACGCGTGAAGTGAATCAATTTTTAAACATAGCTGATTGCGTGAATGTATTTTTACGTATTGTAGGATTAACATCAATTGGACTAAAAAAGCATCGGTACTTCCGTTAAGTGTTTATTAGAATTTTAAATAAAGAAACAAGTAGCATAAACGAGATTACATAGAGTATGGTTGCTGTCTGGTGTTCTAACCTTTTTTCTAAGTGAAGGGACAATTTTAGCAATAAAACAAATAAACCTTAGTCGACGGTACGATTTCCAGCTTCCGACGAGTGTTGACATCACGGCCGCGGCGCTATATTTAGTGTTGTTAGCTCAGCACAAGTGGACGCCTAGGCTGACGCGGAATTTCGCTTATACGTGAAAACTATCGCCGTTTTGTTGCAGCTTCGAGAGCCCTTTCGTGTCTTTGAGATGACTATTTTTAATCATATTTTTAGACTAAACAATAACAGATGAATTCTTGTTAAGCTTAACTTTTGATTACAAACACAATAAAATACTGTTTAAGTATAAAAACATATAATAAATTATGTTAATTTCATTTATGTATAAGTTCTGACTCATCTATCCGGATATAAATCTTCAAACAATTTTATACAAAACGTTATAGATTTATAAATTCGTTTCATTCTATTGTGCATTATTTTGTATCAAATGTGTGTTGACATAACAGGTTATTTTTATAGACATACCGAAACAGATCGATCAATTTACAAAATACTATCATAGAATAAGGCCAAAATAATATAAAACTGCTGCATAAGAACGGAGAAATGATGAACAAATATTTGAAATACGAGACAAAGTAGCAAGAAAATGTTGAGAACGCTAAAACACACCTGTTCTTCGTTAACATAGAGGAATAAAAAATTACAGAGTAACATTGACGAGAACCAGGCGTAAGTGAAACAGGCAGTAGGTAAGAGCGGACGAACTAACAGGTACTTCCCATGGCGGTGCGCGGACGAATCCATTAACCCAAATTTAGAACCGCGCCCGAGCCACAACATGCGTGAGCTAGACGTCTATAAACTATTTCCTGTCTCACTCTGTCATCAGGTCATTACCTAATGTGTTTTAAGGTACTAAGATTGGAGGAGAGGGGGGTTCTTTATGGCTGTTTAGGGAGTGGCATATTTGCTTTCAAGGTCATCATTATAAATTGGCAGTTGGTTTTTTTAATTTGTAATTAGTGACTTATTGATTCTCTTCGACATTTTTATTATGCAGTAATTTGTGCTTTATTGGAAGACCCCATTTAACTGGCCTGAATTTGACTCCCAATTTTTTTCATCAATCATTTTGTGCCCTAAACATTATCTCCGTGAATCCAAATACATAACTTCCGCATTTAAGCATAGATGAGTAACTAGAGTTCATTTTTCAAATCATTCATATCTACATAGTACAAAAACGAACGTGACACTACTATGGTTTCATTACCAAGAATTCGTTCGAAATGGTATACCAGGTGCAACCCTGTCATGATCGAGCAATTCCCCCTGTCGCGCAGTCCCCTTTCCTCCATAATTACACGTGTTATAAATAATATAAAGCACATACACGCACACATAGAACAGTACAGCGAACCGACGCGTGTCCGGTCAACGCAAGTTCAAAGGGGACATTTTGGTAAACAACGGCTCGTTGCATTTCGCTTGCCTCGCTTAATGAGAATCGATTAATTGCATCAGGCAGGTGTTGTTTAAAATAATGAAGCAATAATGAACAATGTTTATATAACACTTAATTAAGTTGAAGGTAAAGTTTAATGACAGATTTCCGGAGTATCGATTTTTTAAATGATTTCTTAATCGAACCAAGTTTCAGAAGAAGAACCAATCTCGTTTATCATGTGCCTCATAATTGTTAATTTAAATGTAAAGGTAAAAAAAAACACTCAACCAAAAACAGAAACTTATGACCTCTGTCTGTGTGCATAGTCAACAAAGTTTACCTATTACGTGTATTGATAAAGATTTAGGAAGAGTACTTTAAAAAAACAATATTTTATGAACAACTTTTGCTAATTTATTCCAAATCACTACAATTAGAGAGAACCATTAAGTCTAATTAGGTTACTGATGCTTAATTACAATTATAATTACTTTAATGTTGAAGTTATCGTTGTGAAGTAAACGGATGAGTCAACAAAGATGATATCATCTTAATCTTGTCCGTTTAACTTGGACCTCAGAGCTCGGTAGCCTTGTGTCGTGGACAGCGTGGTCCCGGCCGCGGCCGAGCGCGCATTAACAGGATTTCCACCCACACAGGAGGCCACTAGGGTTGCTAGGTGCCCTACATTTATAAGTACTAATACCGTATCAAAAAAGAGCTACGTATTTTCTTTATTTTTCGCAGAAAGTTAGAAATTGTAATTCCTATTAGAATAGTACCAAATAAACTAAGATTTTTATTGATGATTCAAGCGGAACGATGTGAGAAGAATACATTTGTTTTTCGAAGACATTAGCAACGACACATTTCGATACATGTTGATGTCATACATGACTGGCAGAGGGCTGTACATTAACTAAATTCACCTGAAACCGCCCACAGAAAGCATAAAGGAAGTCGCACTTTAGCGTCAGCCCTATTCCGATAGCCGGCAGTCGGACGCGTCTATAATTGCCAGGAAATTTATTTCGGTGGATGATTTTCACGAATGTATAAGCGATGTTATTTTTAGTGAGCGTTCGTACATTGTACTCGGCGCTGGGAATTCAAGAAACGAGGCCGTCGAATCCCCGTCACTGTTTATATCGGCGCTAATGGTACCATGTGGCGTCACATTGAAACATTACGTACACTAATTTGGAGAGTACTCGAATAAGATGTATTAATATTGATGAAGTCATCGTTTTTTGTTGACAAACTTTGACGCATAATGACACACTGCTTATGTTTACTGTTTAACTATCAACAAACTTAACATCGAAGTATAAAATCTGTTTAATAGATAATGTAAAGAAAATTTAGTACAGAAGTTTATTTATATTTGGAATTATTTGAATCGTCGACAAAATTATAAAATTAATGAATGATACATTTTTCATTATTCATACACATTTACAAAAAACATTACACGATAATATCAATGCCAAAAAAGACTAGAAAAAATTGACGTGTTGGATTAAACACAACAGACAATTGGTGTTGCATTCAAGGCTATTAATTAACTAGTCTATGATACACTTATGAATAGATGCAATACCAAACTTACTGTTATATCAATCCATTATTCAACGCGATTGTAAGCACATAAGATTTTGGAACAATTCAACGTGTATCTTGCAGTGGACTAAATGGTCCTAGCTTGCTAATAACAATTTGGTCTGCTAGTGATGACCTTGGCACATAGTTTACAACGTACATTTACCATCCCACGAATACCTGCTTACGTCACTTTCATAACCATTTCAAACTTCAACGTAAATTATATACAAGGAGACTGGATTTAGAATAAATATCATCAAACATTAGGCAACACCAGGCACAATAAAAAAAATTAAGACAGTACAGGTCAGATTAAGGGCATTTCCGTTCCTACTGATCCAATCATTCAATGAATGTCAGTAATTTATACTTATAGTGAGTGATTAGCCGCTCGGCCACCATTGTATCAGAGATGAGATGAATGAGCGAGTGTGTGTGGGCGTCGCCACTCGCCACTGAACTTTGTGGAGGATGCGGACAATTCGTTGGCAACCTGCGCACTGTGGACACCGTACACAGACGCCGAAACTAGACTCAAAGTAGAGGCTAAACCGAGGCGGTTGGCAGAATACTTTTGAAGTGTAGGCCTAGAAATTTATTAAGCGACCGTTTGTTTCAAATCCAGCAAGTATCTTACTTTTTAAGACATTTAAATTACTGTCACATTTATGTAGAAAATTCGTTTACCCATTTTTGGTATCCTACTCTTTAAAACTGTAATTTTGACGCAA
>LD688931.1:530521-540538 GCA_003118335.3 Papilio memnon | reverse complement strand
GTCCTTGAACGATCGAGAATAATTTAAATGTATACAATAATATTACACTAAGATCATGGATCATTTTATATCACAATGCAGCATACGCGCTAGTAGGCAGTCCAATGGAGATTCGCAACACCAACAAACTGCATATGCCTAGCTAACCAGAGTTTTCCTTATGAGAAATCTACTATTTCTCCTTAACACATATCTGAGTAAGCTTTGGTAAAAAGTATCTCCAAGCGACTTACTATTGATATATATTTTATTTTTATTTCAAAAACAAGTACAAATTAATACGTTCACTTAAAGTGTTTGAGAGAGTCAAAAGAAACATTTTACCGCTTAACATTTAATGCTTATCCAGACCAAGGTGAACCCGCTGTTAGTGAGAACTAAACGATATTTAAACTGTACTTTAAAACCAACAAAAACAAATGAATACGCAGTCCATAAATGTCTACTATAGCCATCTTAAAGCAAAGTATTGTTTCGAAATCCCTCTAATATTTACACGTTTGATGGAAACACAAAGGTTATTTTAGTAGATGAAAGGAGTGGTGTGATAGTGATAGCTGACATTTAATGAAGCGCTTAACATATGTATAGTGTAACTGATACATTCATCACAAGGTTAGAATATAGAGCATCATCGAGCTGACTGGGTGCGGTGGTCGTACTGCGAGTCCGTTCGGCATTGCGGCTAATAATCGTGCGATTATCATCTGTGTGGGCATGACATAAGCGATGACGTCACCAGGCGGCGACGAAGGCCGACGCCGTCAGACCCGTTTTATGATACACCCCGCTATATGACTGTTTGCAGTGAGGTTGTATAAAGTTTAACATTGGTGATAGTATTACACGCACATACATGTATTCTTTAGGATTTGTTTTTAAAACTCCAAGAAAAGAAAAAGAAATTCATTAATCAAATTTCTCATAATTAAAAGTAGAAGCTAAGTACTGTACTAAACGCAGTTTAATGAATCAAGAGCTTATATTGCATTGTGTGACCACGCCCTTTGCAGCCGCGCAGCAATGACGTGATCCATTTATTTAGGTCAATACAACTGGCGACCATAAAAATTATAAAACGACTGCTTCGAGCGCTCGCAAGCCACAGCTCAGTATTGTTCTAACTAATGGCTTCCTTAATCGCGAACGCAAACAAAAAAATTAAGCCTGCGCAAGGGAACATTACATCGACTGTACGACCACAAATTATTCTCACACTTCAAATAACTTTGAGAAAGAAATAAGAAATCTAAAAACTTACCCTAAATTACAAAAATAATGTGGTGTATATATTATCACAATTACACAGCATACAAAATTTTACAAAAGCACCAAGCTCCTACAATTTTTACCAAGCACGATAAACTTCGACTGGAATAAAACCCAGCCGATCTATACCTACTATAGCTTTAAAGAATGGAAATGAAAATATTCAAGCATTGTTGGTAGTCTCGCACAATGAACATTGAATAATTCAAAAGTAGACTCGGCAGCCGCGTCGTACTCCGGCGTACTTTCAATAATAACCATAACTTGTACCGCAAGCGGAGAAAGTCGGCTGCATACTTGCCTATACAAATACATACATACTATGTTGCAATGCTCAAATGTACTTAAAAAGGTTTTCTCAAATATTGTATAGAAAATACTAAAAATGAACATCATGATGCTACTAAATCAAATATACAACGAAAAGACAGTCAGAACAAAGATAAACGTTTATATGCATCAAGTTCTTATCTTTTAGCTTAAATAAACAATATCCAAGCCAGCCATGACCTCGTTGCAAACAGCCGACCTGGAGCGCACTCCAAACATTTGTTCAGCATAAAGGCAGACAATGTAACATAAAAGTTGAAGGCCCTAGGCTTGTCACTTACATGTCCAGTGCCACCTACTATTAGCGAAATCACTCTCATACGAAACAAATCAGAACATTCCCCCTCCCCATTTTTATTTAATTACGTCGTTCATTCATAGAATGTAACGTGAGTAATGGAGAGCCAAGCGTGTGTTAGAGGCTGCAAATTGTTGCCCAGCTACCGGCAAATTGGTACCGTCATTCAATGCACCGTAGCGTTGATTACATACATTGAACACAGTCAAATTAAAGCAATACTGTTTTAGTAATCCTTCTGATGTAGTACTGATAACGTGTGCATTTTCTTGATGTTTAAAAAGTTTGTAGGCCAGTTAGATTTTTTCATCAGCAGATAAAAACAAAGAAGCATTCATCGATGATTATGATCGTAAAAAAAACTAGTTCAAAGGTCAATGGACTTTCTGAATACGCTATTCAAAAATTAATAACAGGGCCATATCATAATAAAATAAGATGCTTGTAAAACTTTAAAGTAATTAAAATAGGCAGCAAATAGTGTCCCGTATGACATTAACACATGTGGTTGGCAGACGAGATGCTCTGCATTTACAGATACCATATTATGGATTATATAAATGTGAATAAAGGACATTAAAATGTCTTATTAATCTATACTAATATAATAAAGCGTAAACACACACTTTGTTGCCTAAGATGTCAGCAATCACAGCATATATTTGAATAATTCTCTTTTTAATAACAAGCCCTACACTTACGTCAAGCTTTAGGCTATATATTTTCACGCCTTTAAATTTAAGGGGTAAATATTTTGGAAAACCCTAATGTGAGAAAGAAACCATAAGTTGCTGCCAACATCAAGGAAGCAAAATTGTCATCGTTGTCACTTGTGGATTTGACATTTGCAATTGAGAATGTCACAAATGTAAGTAATAAAATAAAGTTTTTATACTTTCACGCGGATGAAGCCGCACGAGAACAGCTAGTGTACGTATAAAACGAATACATTTAATCAAGAAATAGGTCTAGAAAGAAAAACGTAAAGACATAGTATCAAAGATGGTAAAAAGATTATTCTAATAAGAAGTCCTAAACAATACCTGGGATTTTTAAAGAATCTAATGTTCAATGATTGATGTCCACTGTCAGCTAGTGACGAAAGGAGATGTAGTATATGACACAGTTCCGGTTTGCTATATGGCAGTGCGCCAAAAGCACTCAGAAGTTTTTAAGAATAACTTATACTGGAAGCTTTAACCTAAACTTCCGGTATTACATTAGTGAATTAACTGGATTGAAAATAAACCTACCAGAAATCTTTCTAAGCTTTAATAATAATTCGATTGAACGTGTCTATGATTATTGCTAAAACATTTCATAGAATAGCGAGCTGACCTTTGCCCGGGACATCTGCAGTAAAGTAAAAGATAGCAGATGTACAATACACAGAGGAAGAATTAGTATGTTTCCCCCTTCCTGCGTCCCAGTCCCTGCTAAATCCACGTCACCTTTTTAAGTGTTCCCTACATGATAACTTGCTATAGGTCTAGAAGCAGAATATAACCAAGTCAGAACAACAAATGAACAAACAAGTACGCGCCCACATCTCCGCAACGTAACTTTGACGGTTAAATATCGTGGAACCGGTTACTTTATTTGAGAACAAAAGCAAGTGTAAGGAGCACTTGATATAGTCATCCTTATCTAAATTTTATTGTAAATATAATTAGTTAATGTTAGACTATTCCTTGAATTCTAAAAACAGTGTTGAATATAGATGAAAGTATTGACTTTTTTCATGAACTTTCCTATTAAGTGTTTTAAAATTACCTATTTCTAATTAATTCTTTATTATAATATAATATAATTATTTCATTAATTATCACAGCTTATCTTACTAATATTATAAATGCGAAAGTTTAGATGGATGGATGGATGGATGGATAGATGGATGGATGGATGGATGTTTGTTAGAGTTTGTAGCCTAAACGGCTGAATGGATCTCGATGAAATTTGGTATAGATGTAGAGGATAGTCTGGAAGAACACATAGGCTACTCACTTTTGTTTTTTTTAATTCCACGCGGACGGAGTCGCGGGCGAAAGCTAGTTAAATTATAATTGCTGGAAAAATAGACATTTACGTGTCATATATAATTTTGTCACAGTCATTTCCTTTCAAGTATACTTTATTAAATACATACGCAAATTATTCATATAAATTGATTAAACGAGTCAAAATCAGTATACCAGACTTTGAGTAACTATAGATTTTTCCTTGTCTCTACATTCGATTACATAATAAAATGTGTGCATGTAGATCTGTGCGGACGGTTACGTGAGGCGGCGAGTGCAAGACGTGAACTGGATTGGAGGTCGTCGACCCGGGCACCAGGATTCAGGACCCCACCAGCGGAATATTGAACGCACAATGTATACAACCATCAATGTACCACTTTACAAACTATACGATTCTGTATACTTCATCAGGTGGATTTATTAAATTGATTACAAACTGCAATGACAAAATTTTAATTCGATGTAAAATCCAATCCAAAACTTAATATTTTCCTTACCTTAGACTAAATGCAATTTCAGTTAAGAATGTAACTTGACATGCATAATAATGATTTAGACTAATTTGTAGCATTTAATTTTCAAGAAATTACAATTAAAATTAAATTTCAATATCAACTTAGTTTCATGATAATATTTATTTCTAAATATAACAATATCCGTGTTATAAAATGACGTCACTATGATGCAATGTATGCAGAAAGAATTACCACAAAATTGTCATGTAGAAATAAAGTTACCGTTTCATTGGTAAGAAAATTGTCGAAAAACCGATCAGTTGTAACCGACTTTGAGATCGCAAGAAGGGGTCCGATACAATGGGACGCTGTTACTGCTTTAGAAAGTTCTGTTGCAACTCGCAAAGGCCCATTGTTGGATCAATTAACGTCAAAGCACGAACGTGAACGAACTTTGAATTTACCGTGGGTTTACATTATCAAAACACTCCTATAAAATACACCGCCGTCCTTCTCATTGTCATTGAACAGAGACAACAATATTTTGTTCAGTTGTTTCTCCATTAAAAACTCACGGATAACCTTTTGCTTTGTATTAAAATGGTTTGTTGATGATGCTGTTCTACTCTATGTTACTCTTCTATATCAAAGATGCAATTAAGATGGAAACAAAACTTGCAAATGATATTTCAAAAAACTATTTCAAGTTGACTTGACTGCTATTAATTCGACTAGCGAATAATTTAAAGTTCGCCATTGTAACTGATAAATTTCCTATTATATCTTGAACTAGCTTTAATATTGCTACTGAAAAATAATTTTAACACATTTTAATTTTAATTTTCCTACATATATTTCAATGATGTTTTTATCCTATAATCACGTATAATTAGTTCCGTGTCGTCATTAGTCAGTATATAGTGTGATTATCCACAGCAAATCACAGAATACCTCCCCTACGTCTAGACCGGAGATATTTAAGTGCCGTCGTTTCTGGTATAACGTGAATTAGTCCTATGACTACGAAAGAGAATTCTTTTACTATAAGAATAATTAAAAACAAGTTTGAGACAAAACCAAAAAGTTTTTTTTTAAAACGTAACCATTGTAAAGCGCAGTATTCAGAGAAATGTCTGGCTACGAGATCGTACTTGAATGAACCTCAACCAGGATTACAATCGAGACTAGACGCTGTTACGAAGGATTAAAACTCGTGACGATAACAAAACGTACAATTCAGTACTTGTTGGCACCTAAAATTCGAACTATCCTGCTCGAAGGACCAACCATGTACTGTAGAGAGAAGCAGAAACAATCGATTATTACACATTAGTTGTTGAAGTTTAAAAGTGTTAGATAATCTACGTTAATTCATGTTTTTTTTACAAAATAATACATTAAAATTTTACTTAAGTCTGTTGGATGTATCGGATACAAGCGGCATAATTAAAACACGTATGGTTTGGTACTTCGCACCGTTATAGTATAAAGCAGATGTTCTGTTTATAGATTGTGTAAAAGAAGTAAATTCCTAAGGAATGAGAAGGCGTTGCCCGTAGATGCCGGCAAATTAAATTACAACTCTACGTATCGACAGCGTTGTATTGCTTAACGTAGGCTCTACAAATTAGATTAAATTACACCTAGTAAATCAACAATGTGTAAAAGGCTATTTAGGTAATCGTTAAACGTCTGAGTGCAACAGTTAGACTCTAAATTATCAAAAAAGTAGATAATTATGTTTGTAGAGAACCCATAAATTTTTAAGTTATTTTTATAAGCATAAATATCAAATGTAAAAATAACAAAACTCACAACCAATAATTTTTCCTTAAGCTTTCGTCACATGAAAATGGTTACCTGAAAAAATAAAAACAGTATTAATACAAAGTAGTTACATTATATGACATTAAAATATGTTCAGTAAATCTATACTAATATAATAAAGAGTAAACAGACACTTCTTTGTTGCCTAAGATGTCAGCAATTGCAGAATATTTTTTGAATAATTCTTTTTTTAATAAAAAGTCCTACACCTACGTCACGCTTTAGGCTATATATTTTCACGCCATTAAACTTAGGCTTAAATATTTTGGATAAAAACCCTAATGTGGAAAAGAGACCATAAGTTTCTGCCAACATCAAGGAAGCAAGATTGGCATGGTTTGTCAACATGTCATGTCATTTTGACATTTTCAATTGATAATTTGACAAATGTAGGTAAACAATGAAATAAAGTTTTTATAATTGCACGCGGATGAAGCCGCACGGGAACAGCTAGTAAAATATAACAGCTAACCTGGGATAAAAGTAGTTATTATTTAGGTGTATCGATATTTTTACTTAATAAAAAAAAACATGAAATTATCAGTACTGGTAAGGGCTGCGATATTGTATCAAACATCTGAATCCGGAGTAGGTTAAATTAATTATTGATTCTCGTGTACATATGAAATTTCGACTGTATTTATATCTACTGTAAATGTACAGTAAAACAAAGATAATGACAGCTGACAGCAATCTCTTTCTATCCAGATATCAGAAACATTAAAAGAAAATTAGCTTTCTTTTCCTATTGATTAGAAGTTAATAAGAATTTTGTGACAAAACACTTTGAATACTAGTCCAGTGTTTCATTTACATCTAATTTACACACAGTATGTATATTTGTCAGAGGTCTAAATTACGTCACAAGTAAAGAACGCCCCAAAGTCAATTGGTGGGTCAAACGAGTGTCTCGGGACAGATAACCGTGCCCGAAACAATTGACTCACTTGATAAGACGACCGAGCTTCCACTCTATCGCCGAAAAATATTTCTCAGAACATTTTTATGTTCTTAAAAGTATACTTCTGAAGATATCTTGTACCAAGGACGATAGAAAAATTGACAAGAAAAATATATTATAATATATTATTTTTTATATAAGATATTGCGTAATAATGTTCCTATCCACGAAATAACTCAAAAACTATTTGGCCGATTTCCAAAATTCTTTTACCATTAAAAAGCTACGGCATCAGTAACATAGGCTTATGTCACGGGGACGAAGTTACAAGCAACAGCTAGTTTTCTAATAAAATGACCTTGCATGTAAGTCTCGTTGAAATAGTTTATTGTGCTATGAGTCTTGAAGGATACTCATACATTCCTGCTAGATTGATTGGTCACTTCAAAAACTAGAACACGTAACAATCAAAAGACTGAGAACTGACTGCCTGTCACACATTATTTTATTTATTACTAGCTTTCGACACTGTCCGTGAGGAATAAAAAAAACAAAAGTGAGTAGCCTATGTTTTCTTCCACTCTATCCTCTACAGCTGTGCCAAATTTAATCGAGATCCGTTTAGCAGTTTAGGCTACAAACTCTAACAAACATCCATCCATCCATCTAAACATTCGCATTTAATATATTAGTAAGAAGTAAGATTGCATAGTGCATACAAGGATCGACTTTATTACTGTTATGCAATAGAAAATGTTTTATTTATAACAAGATGCGGCCTTCATTCTAAACATTTAATTGCAGTTTTACGCGACATCAGTTAAACGAGCTGGAGTTTTATAAATATTTATTAATCAGCACATAATTTTTGCCTATACAACTTAAGTTTTAACTGGACAGTTAAAACTTATGGTATGTAGCAAGGTAAGACTAAAGCAACAATTAAAACAGAACCGTTGAACTGCACAGTTACAACTTAAGGTGTGTAAGGCTTTGCTAATTCGAATAATTTTTATAGTAATAATTCTGACTCCGAAGCAAAGCGTTGTTTTTTATCATTCAAAGAACTCGAGCAATATCGGTGCAATTATATCTTTATGATAACAGATAACATATACAATCTATCCAGTCTGATTGCCAAGCTAAATAAATATAATTTATAAGAACTGCGATAGTTAACACAATGTATGTATGAAATGTACGTAACTTCGTTTACTTATTCTGTCTAGAAACATTTCAGGACAAAGTAGTTTGTAAAATAATCAAAATAATATACGAAAGTAATATTCATAATTACAATTGACACGATAATTCTTAATTACAATTGGTAAAAATTAATTAAAACCCAACTATTTCGTAAATGTATTATTACCAACATTGATAGAGACTGTTCCCAGACGTCTGGATGACGTCACGCTGCAATATCGCGCAAAAACTGCAAAAAGGTATGCAGCCAGGTATGACATCATACTATGAGATAACCGACCTCCACGTTACACTATCTTCTACTTAAAGATAGTGTGCAACATTTTTATACTGAACTTAAAAAAAAAACAAGGTAAAATCGATAAACATAAAATAAGATCAAGAATTTCCTATACAAAACCAGTTTCCACATAACTCGATACATCGCAGACGTTACCCTCTGCCGTTGTCGACAGATCATTGATACGGCTGCGCAACTGACCTCGATGTAGGGGTGGCCGGGGAAGGGTGAACACTGGAGGGGGGGAGCAGCTGACTACGTCCAAGTAGGTTAGGCAGTCTATTCACTATTAGATTGTTTTTTCCTAGTAGTTAATAAAGCTATCCGCATAGTGTCGTAAACCACACACTTAAAAGATAAAATGGTGCATGGTATTTGAGAAAATTAAATTTGATACAATTGTTTTTAGTTTTAAAACTAAGTTGTAAGTAACGATGGTTCTGACCTTATTGGTCACACCGAACTAAGTCTATGTATAAATACGGTCTTAATTCAAAGTTCAGTAATAAAGTTTGTCTGTAGTCACGATGAGTAACCGCAAAAGCTAAATGTAGCGAAAATCTTTCTAGGTCACCAGAGGGCGTGGAGTTAATGGATATACTGACATAGAAACGACCAAAAGGATATACTTTAACGTTGAAATTGTCTCCATTTTATCAAGTATGAACATGTTTATTTAAAAAACATATTACGGACTTCCTAATTATCATTTCGACTTGACATTTAGGAACTTCTCATTCTGAGACGAATATTTTCAAACAAGTTAAAACTTCAGATTTTATTATATTTGTAAATCTTATTGGAAGACATACCAGAGTTTGAGGACTATCTCATCTCTCCGCAAGCACACGAAAACTCACAGCACTGTTAGTACAAATTCTATGGCAACACTACAGCACAAATGTTCCAGACACGGGCGCACACCGCGACACCGACTATACGGAATGAGCCGGGCTATCGATCGCGCAGGCCCCTGGCGCCGGCGAGCCGCATGTCCCTATTGCACGCACGCCCCTCCCACTTCCCACCCCCCAGGGTAGGGTGTATCGCGCTTTTGATTGAGGTGTGATGATTGAAGAGAAAAAAATCATTACATTCAATACAGAAACATGTATATCTACAACAGGATTAAGTCATTTTTCTGGATTTTGACACCTTCTGCTGTTATAATAAAATTCTTAATGATTTTGGAATTTTGTAGATATATTGGTGGGCTACCCTATACTTTTAATTGTATTATTATCATTAAAACACACAATTTGTTACATTTTATGAACATTAAGTATCCATGTCATGTTTTCTGTAAAAAGATCACATGTGTTGCCGAACCAAAAATTAATAAGAACTAATTTGAGGATATTTCAAAATAGATCTCCAACTCATCGTCGAATTACGTAATCCCAATCGAAATTTCCCAGGTAAATTCAGAT
>LD688931.1:488619-505209 GCA_003118335.3 Papilio memnon | reverse complement strand
AGGCTATATTTTTTAAATACACGCGGGCGAAGTCGCGAGCAACAGCTAGTTATATATATAGACAATGTTCCTAACATGACATTTTTTACTATCAAAATACGTAATAACGTCGTGTACATAGTAACACAAGTTCGGTAGGCTTAGAGCAAAAAATAATAAATCAAAATTGCACTGACCGCGGCGTTCAGCTGTAATTGCTATCGATTTATTTTTTATCTTGATTCCTAAAGACGGCGACACCAAAGTCGTTCACCATTTTTCTTTTGTTTTTTAAAACTATTTTATCTTCTCGGCATCATTTTTATTTAAGCACATGTAACTTTAATTAATAATTACAATAAAAAATAGTAGGATTTGAATAATTAAAATAGAAATTAAGAGCAGTTGGATTATTGAGAGAAACTTGACTTTAAGAAGAGTTAAGTAAAACTTAATGAACCATAACATTAACTTATTATTCAGACTATAACTTTGTGAGGTGACATGCAAAAAATTACGCTACTTTCTACGGCAATTCATCTCAGCTACAAGCATATACATCTATTTAACCATGTATGTTTCAAACATTTCAATATTCAATTAATATAATTTAGGATTACATCCTATTATTATCGTTTTATAACCTGTTTGATTCTAAATATGAGTACTAATTTTTGCATTTACTAATTTATAATTGCAACTTATATCATGTTTTGGGAAGGCTTGCAAAAAATATCGTTTTGTTATTATATATTATTTTCATTAAATTAATAAAAAGCAGCTTAAAATCGTTATTTTCCATTATTCATTTGCTTGAAATTTCAACTAATTAGAGTTTCAAAGCACTCAAAATATTACTTTAAAAACATTTAATTCGCCGTTTAAAACGGAACGAGATTTAATATGTAACGTTTATTAACTGTAATAATTTCAACGGTGAGAGTTTGAAGTGAACGTTCTCTCAGTAACTTAGTGTAACATAACAAACAAGCTGTAACTTACCTCTACAGTAAACAAATAAAATTAATTTTCTTCACTTTAACATAACTTAAAACAAAACATAGTCAAAATCTTTAGCAAACAACACCATTTGTTATTTTTAAAAACCATAGACAATCGCGCGTTAGTCTGACGTTAGATGGCGGGAAAGCGGCCCCGTGTATCGCGGCACGCACTCGCCTATCAACTGAATGTTTTCTTACAATTCAAACTTCGAAGCCCACCATCTCGGCCGCAAACGTTTCTGCCACCTGCCCGCATTAACGGGATGCGTTTGCGCACAGGAATTGCGTTTAAATCAGATTAACCTTCATTTAAGACCATAATTTAATGGTTGAAAAGATAATTACGTAGATAAAAAAATATCTGCGACCTAATTTTTCTGCAGCAGAATATTTAGAAATGTATAAAAATGCTTTTCAACTTTATTCAACCGGATTTATAAAGTCCTTTTTCATTTTACTAGATTTCTCGCGAGCTTTTGTCGTCCTAATTGTTACTTTCTAAACTGACCTACTAGAAAATCACTCCTGTTCGAAAGCTAGGGCAGCAAGTTTTGCTGGGATTGAATACTGAATTGAAGCTCACTATCTATTTTTACATAAATTTATTTTTTGCTTCCGTCTTTATCAAAAATATTCTAAGGGCCTAGCTTAATTAGTCGGGATTGCGCTCGCAGTGGGAGAGATTTCCTGTCCAAGCATGCCTTAGCGCCCGCATGCCATAGTGTCCTTACGACCAATGAAAACGAATGCTAGATCCGTTTTCACTGGTCATTAGAGCCCCCAATCTTTTGGTTATATCCTTACTTTTCCTTACCGCATATTGCACTCGTCAGTCCCGACACGACGTTTGCGATCATTTTTATTGGTCGGTAACCATATCTGAGAACTCCCCGCAAGCTATATAACGAACGAGTTATCAACTTGACACTGCGCCCTAAAGTCTATATTTAGGCGTAAAAGTTCCTGACGTAGTATACTTTTTGTTTTTATTAATTTATGAAACATGAAGAGCGATCATACGAATTGAATATACTTATTGATTTGTGTAATTGCGTATTAAATACCTAAAATTTATATAAGGTTTAATTCATAAACAATATAATATTTTTGTTGATAACGTAAAACCATAAAGATAATATTGCTTGAAAACAAAAACAGAGATACGATTTTGTTATAGCGCAATAAAAATTGTTAAAAACATAATTAAAGTCATCAATCTTGGATGTATTGAGAAATAGACCTTCAAGTAATAGGTCGTATTTTTGTTCCAACAATATTCCCAAGCTTTTATTCATAGGCCTCTTACATTTTACTGATTTCTGTAAAACCCCTGTAACTGCATTTGTTCTTTGAAGTCTCTTGAACTTGTGAAATCACGTTTCACGCTATCTTTCACCGAAAAAAAGTGATAATAATGGCGTGAAATGTAATTGAGTTTCTCCGTTTCCAGATGGTTCGTCTGAACTTTAGGAATCACTGGTTTAGACTTTAACTTATACTAATGTTAAATAAAAAAACATTGTATAAACAATACATATATTTTGGTCTACGTAAAACACGATAGAGAATACATATGTCATTTGAAAAGTCTAATACCTAACACATAATCACCATTTAATACATCAACCCTGAATAATAAAATCTTTTATTTGAAAACAGTATAAAAATGCCTACACGTAATACTTATAACTGTCGGTTTCCACTGTCTAAAAACTTGTGTTATAATTTTTTTGCTTATAAAGTCTATTAAATCGACGAACGCCGGCTTCACGTAAGAAAAACCGCATGAGCGTGCAAGCTAGAGAACAAACAAGGAAGGCACGATCAGCCTAAGCGTTCGACTTTTGACGTTATTATATAAAATTATCTTCCAAGAACTAACTTTACTTTTTTCCTTTTTTTTATATAGGTTTTTTGAAAGTTCGACAATTTTGGTGAAACTTTTAAAGTCGTTACATTTGTTTGAAAAACAACACATGCAGTAAAAGCCGGAGATCAAGCTAATTAAAAAAACCCTGTAAAACTAACAAGCATTAAGCAATACTAAATTGGACCACGCCTAAATTTAACACAGAGTTTCTAAATATTCAATACTCTTAATACTTGCAGGAAATATCAGTCAGTGCTTTTAACTAGTTACCAATTTATATTTTTTGGTAGATATACCTTGCATGTGAAATAAAATTAAATTAAATTAAAAAAAAACTCTCATACCAAAAATGTTTATGAACAAAAAAGATGCTATTATCATAAAATAATTTTCTACATTCCCATTTAAACAGAATCATGCAATATCAACTTTTATTATTACTGTCAACCTGGATCTGGGTGACAGTTATTAAATAAACAGATGTATTTTTTTATATGAAACCATTATGGATCAGCTATTATATTATAAATACTGATTGTTAAAAATTATTTAACATCAGTACAAATTCATTAAAATATGTTGAAGTTTAGTTAAAAGTGATTTCACATTTCATTAAAATAAATTGCTTATTTATTTTTTATATTAAGCTTAAATAAAATAAAATAAACATTAACCAAGTCTATAAAAACAAAATTTAGTTTAGTGACTTTCAAATATAGTAACTAGACTTGATTAATCAGCTCTGAACTGGTTCTAAAGTTCAGATCATGACATGAACTGTTGAGCTGTGGCTCAACTACTAAATTGGTATCTCATGGCTCAATAAATACCAAGGAGCCAAATTTGCAACTCAAACTGAGCTGTGAGCCAGTTCACTTATTTGCTTTAAACTGAGCTGATCTGCAGGTCATCAATTTTAGTTCAGATAGTTAGATTAACTAATAATAACTAAATACGTAAGATAAAACAAAAATACATAACTATTTAAACTTAATGTAATTCAGGTTTATAAATTTATAAATCACAAATATTTTAGCTAACCGTTAAACTCCACTGCCAATACTTATGTTGTCTTTGTTTTGTCAAAAGAGAGTGAAAGGGACGAAATTATTTAATACGTGTGATAGGAGTCAAACCCACTATAGATTTATGTTTCTTCAATATTAGGATTCTCAGCGAATAGTTGATGATCATTATATGTACGTAGATATTTCTTAGTAAACAAATAGAGGGTTAGACCCCATTTCATCATCGCAAATGACCATATCAAGCGGATTACGATACTCGTCTGAACTGGAATGACACCTGTAATAAAAGATTTTAATTAAAACATTGACGCAGTGTGATAAATACACTGGCATTACAATTTTCCTTATCACATAGACTTATAATTAATAAATTATCAATTCTTATGCAGTAAAATATTCTAAAGTAAACATGTGTCACTGCTACATGTAACAAAGTCCTTTAGAAAATATATAACCAGTAACCAGATATGAAATAAAGATTTTAAATCATATGAAATAATAGAATTGTTTACAAATATCTTGGTGATGGGTCTACAGCGCACTGCACAGTACCCTCCTACATCCCTGCCTCCCATTTACGCCTAAAATACTCTACACTGTTAGCACAAATTAATAAGGCACCAAGATATGACACCTAAATCTTATTAAATTAATGAATTTCAATAAAAACTACATATAAAGGAGAACAATGTCACATACCTTGTTTGTAATAGAATTCCAAGAATGTGTAAAATAATGTCAGAGCCAATCCAGATACAAAGCCAACAATTCCAAAATCTCCAAGATATTGCAAAGCTTTCCTTGAGAAGTTCACATGCAAAGATTCCTTCAGATAATGACAGTGCAATACAAGGGTTAAACATGCATGTATACCTGAAATCAAATAATTGTCATAATAACTTTTATTTTTAATTACTCAAGATGATGATACCGTTTTTAAGACATCAAAATTCAGTTTAGCATCTACTTATATAGATTTGTAGAATGGATCGTCAACTTATGACACAATATCTGACCTACATATTATAGATACAGCAAATTTCACATAAGCTTGTAGGGTATATCTATTTCGTACAGTTAAACACCGTCAGCTCTTACTGTAAATTCACTTGCTAATATATGAAATGATTAACCATCTATTTTAGTAATTAGAATATTAATATTGTATTTTACTTACCGGACAACAATGCCCACATTCCAGCCTCTACGTTAGCGTAAACTAGACAAAAACATATAAAAGCTGCAATGCCTAAGATTGAGCCTAATGTGCTAATAGCTATATAAATCTTCGTACGTAACATCTTGAATCACGAATAGCTAACTTATAAATGAACTTCACATGCGATTTGAATTATAAATATTTATATCAGCAGGAAAATAAACAAATAACAATCATTTACGCCACCAAGTAAATTCAATATGTTGACATTTGTCAATTGACATTGACAGATAATAAAGAGAAAACATATTTCGTCGGTCATAGATATTTATAATAGATAGGCGATTGGCCAAAAATGACAGCATTGCTTCATTTCGATTTAAATACGATTGATGTTAATGATAGTTAAGTTTAGCACTGTTATTGGTTCGAAGACTTTTCACCGCGATCAACCGCAATCATCAGCGCCAAAATGGCGAAAATCAAGTAGACACAAAATACTATACAGTTTATAGCATGTACATTTATATAGTTCAGTAAAAAGGTCAGTTTTAGATATTTTTCATTTATTAAACATTAAAATTACTGTTTAAGTTTTACATATGATGTTAATTTCTGTATTTAGAAAAGTGTAAATATTATACATTTATTGCAGTAATTTTTAAGTTTATAACTAATAAATTAACACAACAATTCGAAATATATGAGTACTTAGCTTAACAATGATAAACTTATTTATTTCATAACTGGCGTCTTTTAGTACCTTAACGCTTAATAAAAACATAACGGTTTTTGCATAATCTGAAAAATTGCTAGCACCAATACCAAAACAGTGGCAATTAAAACTATACAATAAATTGTAATGTTTTTGACTAAGCTTTAAGAAATCTAAGAAGTCTAGGTTTTATTTTACTTAATGTAGCAGCATCCAGCTCTGATTTCCTGTGGATCCGAAGGTGACTCCTCATATTCCCTCGCTGAGCATAACCTCGATCACAAATGGGACATTTGTATGGAGTTTCTCCTGTGTGAAGTCTCATGTGCTCTCTCAAATAAACGACGTGGTAGAAACCAGCACCACAAACTGAACATTTTTCAGGTCGCTCTCCTGAAAACCGTAAATTACGACGAATTTTATTTGTATTGTAAACTAACAGAGAAATGAAAATTTTATATATTGGTTATTTGTTATTAGCAACGCAAATACATTATGTTCGCGAAACTTTTTTTTCCAATCTTACTAATATTATCTTACTTCTTACTAATATTATAAATGCGAAAGTTTAGATGGATGGATAGATGGATGGTTGGATGGTTGGATGGATGGATGGATGGATGGATGTTTGTTAGAGTTTGTAGCCTAAACGGCTGAATGGATTATGATGAAATTTGGTATAGATGTAGAGGATAGTCTGGAAGAACACATAGGCTACTCAATTGTGTTTTTTTTAATTCCACGCGGACGGAGTCGCGGGCGAAAGCTAGTATTACATACATATAAGTTAATTAATAAATTAAATCAATAGATACAAACATCTTTATATTCAAATAGGTTGACCTTTTGGTTGTTTCATCAACTAACACTATAATTACCTGTATGAACAGATCGCCTATGAATTGTGAGTGATTGCAAACATTTAAAAGTTCTTTCACACATATCACAGGGGAATATTTGAGGTGTTTTTCTTATTTTCTCATGAACATATCTTGTATGGCTTCGTAATTCACCGATAAATGCAAATGATTTATCACAAGATTTACATGGATACTTCTTATTATCTTGATGTTTTCTCTGTATGTGACGATTTAAGTAATATTGAGAGCAACAAATGCGTGAGCAGACTGGGCATTTAGCGGGACTGTTCAAATGGACCCTTTTCATATGTGATACTAGTTTGTCCTGTTCAAACACCTCTCCGCACAAATCACACAGCTTAGGCGGGGGTGCTTTCTTTCCCTTTGGTGTTTGTTTCTTTTTTACTTGCTGCACTTTCTTTTCAGTTTGCTGAATAGCAGTTTGAGTAGATTCTTTTTTATTCAGACTGAAAAAGAAAACTTTCATTAATTCACACAAATTATACAATCATGATTTGATATTACGATAATCTAAATTTTTTAACAAAATACATCACCAACTTCTGGGAACCTGACATTTTTCGGGGATAAACTGAATCTCATGTGTTACTTCACAACTTGTTTTATATCTGTGCCAAATTTTAATAAGATATGTTGAATTGTTGTAGAATTATCGAGTTAATGTGAAAAAATAATGACTAATGTATTCCACTGGAACTAAAACTATTTCCAGGATCAAAAATAGCCTACATGTTCTTCCAGACTATGTTCTACATCTATGCCATATTTCATCAAGATCCATTCAGCCGTTTAGGCTCCAAACTTTAATAAATATCCATCCATAATTTCAATTTTATAATATTAGTAATATAAAGCAATTATAAAAAGTAAAAACAATATTACCACCATTGTTCTCCACTCCATGTAAATTCCCCTTCTAATATAGAAGATGCTACAGTACTTCTTTTGTCCCTATCAATTTGTTTAGGTAACACCTTTTTTACAACTTTTTTTCCTTTAATTCTAGTATTTACGGACTCAACTTGTGTTGCTAAAGTTTTATTATCCAAATCTTTAAGGTCAGGGGATTCCTCCTTAATGTTAATATCTGGATAAAAATCCGAATCATAATTACTTGAGTCGTTCTCTATTTTAATATTAATTAACTTAGTTTCTAAGGTTTTACAACTTTGTTTAAATACATCTATGAAATTGCAAAGAACATCTAAAGTTTCGTTGCAATGATTACATATTTGACGCGGATATCCTTCTACATCATCTATCTGAAAATATATGAATAAATTAATGTTATATCAACGAAAAAGTAAATTATGTCTTTATTACGATAAACTTACGGTAACATGCAAACAAGTTGAAATCTTTGATTGGATGTGATTATTTTTGAAATTCTCAACTTTTTCAAATATTGGATAAGAAGCTCCATCTTGAAGGCAAATTCGACACCTTTTATCGTAATAGCTCATGTTGATTATAAAATGTAAACACCATCACCAATAAGATTTTTAGTATTACAAAAACACCACACAAGACTGACAGACTCAGCCAATTGTCAATGTCACTTAGACAGCACTTATATGACGTTGATTTCAATTCCGTTTCATAAAAAATCTAAATAACTTATCGCTTTTCTATTCTAAGTGTTATTAAACTTCTTCTATATTCATATTATAAACGTTTGCATTTAATATTTTTAAGTGTATTTTCAGATCGTTTTGTTGTTTTGGGTCTTTTACAAATTAAAAACTTGCACAGTAATTTCAATTGTTTTAATTTTCTTTTTGTAAAAATGTATTAATAGAACAAATTGGAACATATAACACAAAAATAATAGAATTATTTAACAAAAGACAATTTTTAGTAATTCATTGCATAGTTAAAGTGATTCATTAACCAGGTACTTATTAAACATTCTTATGACCAATTCTTAAAACTAAATAGACTAAAAATCAACAACATAACATAAATTAAAATCATCAACAATATTAAATAAACATTACTTAATTATAATTGTACTTAAGGTGTAAGAAATTTAAGAAATATCGGCCTTATTTTACTTAATGTATCAGCATCCAACTCAGACTTCCTGTGGCTCCGAAGATGGCTTCTCATATTTCCTCGCTGAGCATAACCTCGGTCACAAACGGGACATTTGTATGGAGTTTCTCCCGTGTGGACTCTCATATGCTCCTTCAAATAGACGACATGGTAGAAACCAGCACCACAAACCGAACATACATCTGGTCGCTCCCCTGAAAACCAATTATTTTAAAATATCTATTTTGCTACAATTTGGATTACCAAAATGCAAGAAAAAATCACGAATGTCAAGAGAAACGTAACTTCGATTTATTGAGACTGCTTTAAAAAGAAATTAAAATTTTACTATTATTTATTACTATTCACTTAGAATGTTTGAAATTCAAGTGATCTAGTATAAATATGTACAACATTTTTTATAACTTACTAAGAATTTCGAATCAATTATATTCCAGTTATTTTATTAAAAACTATCTTTCGCCCGCCACTCCATCCATATGGGATTATAAACAAAAACAAAAGTAAGTAGCCTATTTGTTCTTCCAGACAATGTTCTACATCTGTGTTAAATTTAATCAAAATCCATTCAGCAGTTTAGGCTACAAACTCTAATAAGTAACTATATATTGGTAAGATTACCTGTATGAACTGATCGCTTATGTATTGTGAGCCATTGCATAGACTTATAAGTTTTATCACATATATTACAAGTAAATAATATTTTTCTTCGAAATTTTTTCTCGTGAACATATTTAGTATGCACATGTAAATCCTTAATGAATGCAAACCTCATGCCACAAGTGCTGCATTGATAGTTCTTATTATTCCTATGTTTTCTTTCAATGTGACATTTTAAGTAATATTCAGAGGAACAAGTCAGTGAGCAGTCGGGGCATTTAACAGGATTGCTGTAATGGGCCCTCTTCTTGTGTGCAATTAGTTTACATGCCTCTTCCAACACTTCTCCACAGAGATCACATAGTTTAGGACCTTGTGTTTCTTTTTCCTTGGATGGTTTCTTTACTGTCACCAGTTTTTTAGTAGTTTTACGAGTTTGACCAGTATTGTTTTTATTTAAACTGAAATGGAAAAGATTTAAACAATGAAAATTAAGATACAAATCTTACGGCCGAATGCTGAAACAATATAGTCTTAAAAGTTAAGGCCACATTTAAATCCGAATTCCATTAAAATTTTGATGTCTGTCAGATATTAAGTGGCACTAAGGAAGCAGTGTTTAATATTTAATTCAGGTTTCAGTCGTAAGTGAGACCCTGAGATAACTGTATATAATTTATCTATGGGAAAATGAGCAATAACATTACCACCATTTTTCTCCATTCCATGTGAATTCTCCCTCCAAAATCGAAGATGCTATTTTACTTATTTTTTCTCCACCACTATATGTTTTCAGTTGTTTCTTACACAACACCTTTTTTATAACTTTTTTTCTTTTACTTTTTTTTCTAGTCGTAGATTGTGTTGTTACTGATGATTTTTTATTATCTACATTTTGAAGATCTGAAGCTTTAATAGCTGTATCAATATCAGAGTCACAAGTACTATTTGTGTTGTTCTCTATTTTAATATCAAGTAACTTTTCTTGGCTTGGAACTCTGTTTAAATTCATTTATTAAATTGCAAAGTATGACTAAAGATTTGTCGCAATTATTACATATTTGACGCTTGAAGGATATCCATTCTTCTACATCTATCTGAAAATATGCGAATAGATCAATATTATATCATATAAAAAGTAATCAATGTCATTTATTGCGATAAATAAAATAAACTTACGGTAACATGCAAGCAGGTTGGAATCTGACATTGGATGTTATGGTCACAATTCTCAAAAATTGGATATAAGGCTCCATCTTCTAAGAAAATTCTACATATTTTGGTAGGAATACCAGTTTTCATATTTAACTGAAATCTTACTAATATTACAATGCGAAAGTTTAGATGGATGGATGTTTGTTAGAATATGTAGCCTAAACGGCTAAACGGATCTCGATGGAATTTGGCATTGATGTGAAACATAGTCTGGAAGAATACATATGTTACTTACTTTTGTTTTATTTTTATCCCACGCAAACGGAGTCGCGGACGAAAGCTAGTAAACTGTAAACAAACTCATTCATGCAATTTTAGTTTTCCAGTTTTCACAACAACATTGACAATATTAATTTGAAATTGTCAAATTGACATTGATACCAATTTGACCTGCCTGCATAGATATATATAACTAGATAGGTTGTTTGAAAATGATACCTTTTGCTTCGTTGCAACTTAAACGAGCCTTTTGATGTTAATGACAGTTAAGTCTAAAACTATTACAGGTTCGAAAACTCTTCTCTGCAACATACCGCAACCATCAGTGCTAGAATGGCAAAAATGAATTAAACACAAAAAAGTATAGTTTATAGCCTGTCCATTTTCAGAAGTCAGTGTGTGAATTTCACTAGAAACCATAGATATTTGACAATTAGGGTTAATTGTTTCTTTTTAATTTTTCTTTACGAATGTTCCTGGTTATTTTTTCAATAATTTTAAGATTCTGACCTATTTTTGTAATTCTTTGTTGATTGTTATGTATATCATATTTTTAATTTTATAATTTGAATTATCAAACAATATAAAATTCTCAGTACTTGAGCCTGATCACAAGACCAAACATAGACAACAGTTTTATCGACATTCGTCTTCTGTCATCAGGTGATAGGGATTGGGAGTAAAATTCCTGAAAAAGGATTTTCGCTAAGATTTAACTAAATCGCCATGTCTGGAAAAGATAAATTAGCTATTTTCCCTTCCCGGGGGTAAGTTTTTCATGTGCTTGCAATATTACATGGTGTAAAGTTCAGTTATTAAAATGATCCATAATCCATACATGTATTTTCTGGTTTTAGTGCTCAAATGTTAATGAAGAGCCGATTGGCTGGAGCACAGAAAGGCCATGGTCTCCTGAAGAAGAAGGCTGATGCTCTACAAGTTAGATTTCGTTTGATTTTGAGCAAAATTATTGAGGTATGTAAAAACCAAAAGTTAATGCCAAATGTATCTAATTCTTGCGATTAGTTACAAAGTTTTTCGATTTTTATTCAACAATGATGTTAAATATTTAAATTAGATTAAAATCAAATTCTGTATTTTTATTTTCAGACTAAAACCCTTATGGGTGAGGTGATGAAGGAGGCTGCGTTCTCTCTTGCTGAAGCCAAGTTCACAACGGGAGACTTCAACCAGGTTGTGCTACAAAATGTTACCAAAGCTCAGATTAAGATTCGCTCCAAGAAGGACAATGTTGCAGGTAAACATATATTTGTATAAACATAATGTCTGGTATTCAAAATTTAGTTAGTAAACTTTTTTAGTAATACATGAAAAAACTGCATACTATATAATATTTAATTACTATAAGATCTGCAATTAAATATGAAATTGGTTATAAGCTAGTTTCTTATTGTTATTATTTCTTAACATATCAACTTTTATATCTATCAACTCTGTAACTCTGTTTTACAAAGCTTCATAATAAAATTAACAAATATTAATTTTAGCATATAAACAATTTACTTCTTTGTAGAAGTGTTACCTTGTGTATAAATAATATTAAACAACATAATTTTAGGTGTTACACTCCCAATTTTCGAGTCATACCAAGATGGCTCAGATACATATGAGTTGGCGGGTCTTGCTCGAGGCGGGCAGCAGCTGTCCAAGCTGAAGAAGAACTTCCAGAGTGCGGTGAAGCTGCTGGTTGAGCTCGCTTCCTTGCAGACATCATTTGTTACTCTTGATGAGGTCATTAAGATTACTAACAGACGTGTCAATGCTATCGAGCATGGTAAGCTAACTAAATATCTGTAAATCATCTTGTAATATAATTTTTTAGCAAATTATGTATAAATATATGCCATGATTTTTCAGTTTTTTAAAAGTAAAGTATTGATAGCTAATGTTATAATTATTTTAGAAAATGTTCTTTTCTAGTAATATTGAGTTGATAGTTTTTTAAATCATTGTTTAGGCTTTCATTTGCAACTTGTCTATTTATTTGTGTAGTGATTATCCCTCGTCTGGAGCGTACGCTGGCGTACATCATCTCTGAGCTGGACGAACTGGAGCGTGAGGAGTTCTACCGGCTGAAAAAGATCCAGGACAAGAAGAAGATTATCAAGGACAAAGCGGAAGCTGTAAGTTGTTTAAAATTTTATTCAAAGTTGCATAAATTTAAGCCCCATTACAACAAAAATTCTTTACTGTGCATCAACTTGTTCGATATAACATCAAGATGTTTGAATACCTTGATACTAATATCAATAAATATTAAGTAGTCCAAATACTTTAATTCTAACTCTAAATTCCACCACTGCACTTAACAATTTCACTCTCATGCAAATAAAACCTTATTGGTATGGATTTACTGTTATTTTTATAAAAAAAAATAACCTATCTATACTTCTATACTAATATAATAAAGCGTAAACACACACTTCTTTGTTGCCTAAGATGTCAGCAATTACAGCATATTTTTGAATAATTCTTTTTTTAATAAAAAGCCATACTTACGTCATGGTTTAGGCTATATATTTTCACGCCATTAAACTTAGGGGGTAAATATTTTGGATATAAACCCTAATGTGGGAAAGAGACCATAAGTTGCTGCCAACATTAATGAAGCAAAGCATGGTTTGTCATCAAGTCATGTCATTTTGACATTTGTAATTGATAATTTGACTATGTAGGTAAACAGTGAAATAAAGTTTTTATAATTTCATGCGGATGAAGCCGCAAGGGAACAGCTAGTTAGTAATAAACTAATTGAAAGACAATAGTAATTCTTATATTTTATATAATATATTTCTCTCTTTTACAATTTAGTTTTTTTATATTCATAGCTTTTAACTTCTAATATTATAGTGCCTGCGAATTTATTTTCCCATTGCACTGATTGTAACCATAGAATTGTTTCCCATTGGGCCGATTGATCTGTCTTATTTTTTATGGCAATTTTTAAGTTATGTGTTACTGTTTCTAGGCGAAGCAAGCAATGCTAGGCGCAGGTAGGGATGTGGGCGACATCGCAAACTTGCTTGATGAAGGTGATGAAGATTTGCTCTTCTAGATCCCGGAAATAGCTGTAAGCCGTAGAAGTCTGGAAAACAGTCAAAGTTGGAGCCAATGTTTGTGCAAATGTTTGAACCAACTTTGCCACTTGTATTGCAAACATTTCCAACCTTTGATTGAAGCAATTATTATGATATTACAGTGTTCGATTCTGTACATAATTTGTTGACATAGTTACTCATGTTAAAATATATCTTATTGTGTAGTGGTTACGGTTTGAAATGCGTTGACTTTCATTGGCTTTCCTTCACTGCAAGCATTCCAACAATTCTTGTTAGTATTAAATAAGCCGAAGTGTTATTTAAATGTATTAAAAATATTCAACTGTCTATATTGTTGACGCTTTTTAAAACCTTGGGTCAAAAGACCGCAGCATCTAATGTTCTAAGGAACGAATACCAAGAAAAAGTACACCCTATATAGTATTTGTTTTTTTTTTTTGAATTGTTGTTTGTAGATCAAGATATTTTAAGTAAGCATCATGTAAATACAAGTTTGTGAAAGGAAATATATTATTATTATTGAAGAAAATGTTTTTTTTATCCCCTCCTCGTACTTTTAGACTTTTTTTTCAATCAAGCAAGCAACTCAATTTATAAGACCGCTGCCTATATACAATGACACATTTGCAGAAAACAAATGTTAATGTCTATGGTTATTTAGACAGAGTAAAAACAGGGACAGCGCATCTCTACTCCCTGTTCAATCCCTTTCCTGTCAAACTGTTACGCTTTTCAAATATCTGTAGCCCAAGGTCATCGACACTTTCCCCCACGTATACACCTAACAGTAACCACACTATACAGCGATAAGCGTGAAGTTAACAGCCGAGTTACATGGAAAATATACGTTTGCTTATCAGAAAACAGAAGGATGGCATCAGCACTAAAGGAATAAAACACCAAAATCAATAACAAGAAACAGATATACCACCGACGGATTTCGCAGTCACCGGTTCCTATTGAATTTAGAAATATTTATCAATATACACGAATAAAACATAGTTTTACAATTTTGAATAAGTTATATTTCATTAACAATTGAAACTATTAAAGTACATAATATTCAACGACGGTAAAGGTTTACGTTGAAACATAACTTCTCGGAACGTATAAATCCGTCAAGGGAACGTTTACTGGCGAGTTATAGCTCGGGCAATCAACAACTACAAGTAATTATGTTAAGTGATTTATTATCAATGTAAATCGAATACGTAATGGTTGTATTATAATATTAAATGTGAGTCTACGATAGAAAGCAATAGACATTTAGAGGAGGCCTATGCTAAAGCTACACTGAAATTAGGGAAATCTTATAATTTTTAACACTCTAAGCTCAATTTGAAATAATTTCAGAATAAGGAAGGCTTTTCCTTAAAACGTTAGTATACGATCAACGTAATGTATGTAAATGTAACGTAATGTAACGTAATGTATCTATACTAATATTATAAAAAGGAAAGATTTGTATTTTTGTACATATTGAAATAATTCAAAAACTACTGAGCCGATTTTAAAAATTATTTCACCGTTAGAAAGATAATTTATCCGTGAGTAACATAGGCTATATTTTTTAATTTCACGTGGGCGAAGTCGCGAGCAACAGCTAGTCTTCCATAAATACGACGTAAAAAATCAAATGTGGTTGAAAATTAATACGGATAAGCAGAGAAATGTATAGACGCCTTTTTAAAGGTTAATTTGTTGGATACATTATACTCGTAATTGTCGAATTATAACTATTAACGATACAAATACTTAGTAATAAAAGTAAACGTTTGGTAAAATTGAATAATCTTCATATAAGGAAAAAGTAGTTAAGTTATATTTTCCGGTTAGATCCGCTAAACGGAAGTGTGCAGTGCGACGCGGGGCGAGGGCAAGGGGAGGGGGATTGTAAGGAAGGAGAATAATCAATAGCTAAAGAACTATAAAACATACTTTATTGAATAAATAAAACTTTACACGTACTTCTAACATATTCTATCATTAAAATTAAATTGCATGGGATTAAGATTAAACTTAGTCCAAGTTTAAAATTCCATAAAAAAGGTAATTGACGCCGATTAATTGAATGTACACTTAATATTAATAAAAAAACTATTAATTAAACGGATTTAGTAAAATTCCCATTAATCAATAGACCCAATGGGCTAAAAACTCCCATTGGGGCGATCGATCGGTTAGCCGATCGACCAAACGAGAACCACCCTTAAAAGACCCTTATTAAAAACGTATAAATTCGCCTAAAAAATAACAAAATGAAAAAACGACAATAATCCTATTATTGCAATGCAATAAGTTTTAATTGTTTATTGCTAATATGAAGTAGGTCTGTGGAGCTGTGGAGCAACACGCAATCTGAGTACTATCCAATAATCGAACCTATTTCGCTGTAAATGAATTCTCAGAACGATGTCGAGGCAGCGGGGGCGGTGCCGGACGGGGAGGAAGCGGGGGAACTGAAGGTCCGTGTTTTTGGTATCCACTTCAAGGGATAACAGCTTTTATTTCTATAAGTTTAAGAGTCATTATCGCTAAATGGCATTCTTCTTTAATTATTAAAATTCATGCTCAAATATATTATATCTCCTTTTCAGTTGTTTCTATCAGTTTGAATCTTGTTTTTTTTTAGGATAAAAATGGCATTTTTATGAAATGTTAGTAGTTAGAAGACATTATGTATTGTTTAATCAGTCTAATCATCTAGAAACTTAATATAGACATCATAAGACCTGTCGTACTGTATGGATCTGAATGTTGGGCCACCAAAGTTGCGGATGAAAGG
>LD688931.1:437024-454066 GCA_003118335.3 Papilio memnon | reverse complement strand
AGTTGTGCGAGCTAACATTACTTTTATTATTAACTAACTTTCGCCTATGACTATCCGCGTGGAGTCAAAAAACCAAAGTAAGTAGTTTCTTGTGTTCTTCCAGACTATGTTCTAAATCTAGCCAAATATCAGCGAGATCCATTAAGTCGCTTAGACGGTAAATTCTAACAAACATCCATCCATTGATGTAAACTTTAGCATTTATAATCTATACTCTATACTAATATAATAAAGCGTAAACACACACTTCTTAGTTGCCTAAGATGTCAGCAATTACAGCATATTTTTGAATAATTCTTTTATTAATAAATAGCCCTACACTTACGTCACGCCATTAAACTTTGGGAGTAATTATTTTGGATAAAAACCCTAATGTGGGAAAGAGATCATCATAAGTTGCTGCCAACATCAAGGAAGCAAGATTGCCATGGTTTGTCATCATGTCATGTCATATGGACATTTGCAATTGATAATTTGACAAATGTAAACAACAAAATAAAGTTTTTATAATTTGACGCAGATGAAGCCGCACGCAAACAGGTAGTATTAGATAAGATTATGGTCCAATCTTAATTGAAGTCAAACAAAAGTACAAATACAACACTTTATTTTAATGAATTTAATATTATATTAACTAGTGTATTAAGAAGTCCTAACCTCCGACCTTTGGATTTCAATTAGACGTTAAAACTGACTCCGGAAATTTGGTCCAATCTTTTACTTCACAAATTATGCATGAATATATAATATAAAACTGTTCGTTTTAATGCAATGTATAACTGGACCGACAACCTACTTAGAAGGCTTCGTACCTTTTTCAGAATTATTGTTCTTTCAACAAAATACAAATTGACTAATTTGTTCAATGTTGTATTAAATACTTTCGCCTTAAACCTTGAATCGATTGTTTTCCCACCTGTAACGGGCTTCTCAAAGCAATGTTTGAAGCGTAAAAAGAAAACGTTCAGTAAACTAATTAAAAAAAACTGTTAACATTTTTATCGTCTCAAGTGCGGTCATCAGCCGGGTGCTATGGCCGGTGGATGCGAGAGGCGACCAACTGGCGTCGTTCACACGGACACGACGCGGTATGGTCGCGATTGGAGACGATTTCAGGTCGGACCTGCGCCTGCGCCGGTTACGACGAGCGAGAAAGAGAGAGTGCAACGTGCGTGACCATAACGTCCATATTTATTAGGATATTCCAACTTTTTAGAACGATAAGTTGAAGTGATAGCGTTAAAGGAAGCATTTACTCTAATTTCTTATTCTTTTAATCGATTTAATGGATTTGTAAAAACAGCCTTGTAGAGAGATATTATTTAAAGAAACAAGCGCCTGACTAACTTTAGGTCTAGACGTTTAGTCAACATCACAATGGAACGGGCATAAAATGTAAAGAATAAATATTTATTAGCTTGTAATTGTAATTTTTTACTAAGATATCTTGATATAACACAATCACCAACCGTAGTAAATGTAACAAAAATTACTTCTTAATATATTATTCAATTATGTTTCAACAAAATCACAGTAGACCTGTTATTTATGTCCGCAAACATAATAAAAGTATGGTGACAATGTCAGCCCCGTTGATAATGCACAGGTGTGCTCTGCGCTCAGCCATCAGCTGTTCGGCGCTCGTGCCCGCTGCCCGTTCTACGGCTGCTATACTCTATGCCCGAGGCCGAGGCCGAGACGCAGTCTTTGTCGACATTCCGGCGCGGCGGGACGTGCGCCCCTCGCGTCCCTCCCCCGCACATTCCGCTACCGATGTTTATGTGCACGCTTCGCTGTCACTAAGCCGACCGCACTTCTTTGTCTAATTAGAAGGTAGGCGAATGCTACAATCAACTTATTTCATACACATACAAAGTAATAATACATGAAAGATTTGAATAGCTGACTGGTAATGAAGGTTTAAAATCAACGTGAAAAATACTTTAAAACTACCCATTATAGACATTAACCGATACATCGTTAGTTAACGATGTTATAACGTGTAACAATACGGTTATTAAAATAAAAAGTAGATGTAAATAAAAAGAAATAGGTACCTTTAGAGGTGATGAAAGCAACGAAACAGGTTTCTGTAGGACATCTGGTGCTAATTATGAACGCGTCAACTTGACTTGAGGTTTTTATTGTTAGCGTTAACAGAAATCGAATCGTTATGGATTATACATTAAAATTTCTTTCCTACTTATGAACAAGAAAAGAGATTAAGTTTATAAAACAAACCGCATTTAAACTTTTTATAATAGTAGACATTGAAAGTATAATCTAACTAGCTTTCGCCCGCGACTCCGTCCGCTTGGAATAAAAAAAATCAAATGTTAGTAGTCTGTATGTCATTCCAGACTATCCTCTATATCTATACCAAATTTAATCGAAATCCGTTCAGCCGTTTAAGCTACAAACATTAACAAACATCCATCCATCCATCTAAACTTTCGCATTTATAATATTGGTATGATAGTGACGACCGATTTAAAGATTGAGATTCATTTTTATGACAACAGACAAAATATGTCATGTTAGTGTTACCAACATTTTCTAGCTTATTACTATTATACATTAATATTTCTAATTAAATAATTGTAATTAAAATTACAAACTCGTTTTAAAGTTTGTACCTACGTATAATTAATATTTGTAAATATAATTAAAGATTTTTCAAATGATTGATAACGGAGTAATTGGAGGCGAAGGGGCGCGGGCAGCGGGGCCAGGACCGGGGGAGAGGGGTACTCGTGTCGTGACGTAACGGAATGGTATGCGATCTTTCTCTATGAATAAATTACTTTTAACTTTTTGAATTAGGAACTGTACTAATTTTATGCCAGTATTTAAGTACTGCGATATCTGAAGGGCATATTTTGTCTTATGCTTCTTTATTTGCGTAATTTCAATGTTCAAAATGAAAAATGTATTTAATTTACTAGAGTACTTTACTTTTAAAAATAAACACGGTTTCAGTTAACTTTTATTACGCTAGTAACTGATAGCACATTGGATTGAACGTTTCCCCACTAGTAAATACTTTAACTACCCCTTGTTATTGGAATATAAGCCGTTTGTGATGGAACTAAGGTAGAGAATGGATTGTATTGTTGAAAGTTAACTTCCGAACTATCCCAAATACAGTGTCATTGCTCTCGTTTTCAATTATTAAGGAATGTAATGTGGCCGAAGATTGCATTTGCTTATTGAGAGCTATTCATTCATTGTAACGGATGCGTACCTTAATAATATTACTAATATAAATGCGAAAGTTGAGATGGATGGATGTTACAATTTGCAGCTTAAACAGCTGAACAGATTTCAATGTAATTTGGCATAGATGTAGAGCATAATCTGGAAGAACACATAGGAGACTTACTTTGTTTTTTTTAATTGCACTCGGACGTAGTAATAAATATAAATTCGTTTAGATCATAAATAATAGCAAATTATATTTCAATATGTTGAAAAACTATTGCTCATTGAGAAATAGATTTACCTAAAATACTTCAGGTAGTTCCGGAATGTCTAGATTAAGCGGAATTCACTCCAGACTCCAATAAATGGTACATGCGTTGTCACAAGTGAAATGAACGAAATAGTATGATTTATCGTTTTTGTACTGCATTTTGAATAAAATGTCATGTTCAATGAATTCTAATGTAACAACACATGTGAATGAATTTGTAGACTATTTTATAAATAATCGTTATGGTGGTCTTGTATTAGGCCAAATATACTGAGCAAATTATATTAATTATTCAACGTACTTGGTCTCAAATGTTTAGGAAAGTTGATCACACGCGCGTTGAAAATAGTCTATAATAGTCTTTTACCAAATAAGTTGCAGTATAAATGGTGATTTTAGTATTTATTGCAGTGAGTTCACGGATATTTTATCGGTTATCGCCTCGCAAGTAACAATATGTAATTGGTAATAAGACTTATCTCTAATTGACGCGACATTGGCAGTTGTTGCACGTGCCCGGTCGACACAGTGCATCCGGTCGTTAGCGAAACGCGACAAGCAACTTTCACTCTTAAAACAAAGTGGTTATGCATATTATTGCATAATGTCGTCGTATCCTCATCGCTCGGTCAGTGTTGCCGGCATACAAATATTTTAACGTTTTAATTACGATTGTTTAACAAAACAACTGACAGTAAACTGGTTGCGTTCCGCTTTTGTTTGCGTATTGACTTCTGGTCGGTGTACGCAATTTAACTATTGTAAGACATTTCAAAAAATGCCTTGATGGTAGAAAATCGTTTATAAGATCCCTTACTCATATAAGTCATGGAGTAAGGCAGAAGTTGCGTATACCATCATTATACACCTCTCTCGTTTTGTCTTTAAAAATGCAAATATACTAATCGGTTAAGCGATTAGTATATTTGCGATAGATAGTAAATAAATATCTCGAATTGATCCCAGACTAATGCCACTATCTTTTGCTTTAGTTATCTTATGCTTTTGTAAAGCAAACAACAGATATCATAATTATTTTTATCAACTCTAGCTACAGTATAAACTTTTAAGCCATCTTACTAATATTATAAATGCGAAAGTTTAGATGGATGGATGTTTGTTAGAGTTTGTAGCCTAAACGGCTGAACAGATCTCGATGAAATTTGGCATAGATGTAGTGGATAGTCAGGAAGAACACGCAGGCTACTACTCACTTTTGTTTATTCCATGAGGACGGAGTCGCGGGCGAAAGCTAGTTCCTTTATAATGTACAGATGAAAATACAAATACGTTTATATTTTTGCGGAATATTCCTTTCATTAAATAAGTACGTTGTTTTACATTGAAATTACAATTTTCAAGTTAAAATGTTGTATGACTGCTGCAAAATAAAATCCATAGACAAGCGTCGTTTTTTTCCGTCATAATTAACGTGCGCTTTGCAGAATACTTGGCAAATATTTGTTGAAACTTCAGTTTTAATCCTGCTCTGTTCCACCATCGCCGACCGCTCAAAGCAAAATGACTGGCTCCGGTGGAGTGGCTCGCTTTTACGCAGCAAATAACAGACACTCTACGTTTTCATACGAATTAAAATAATTGACTTCAACCGCACACATTTTATGATAAAAAAAAATCTTTGCATATCTACTTCTGTTACAAATATAAATACAAAATAAAACTTAATTCCTCAATATAATAAGTTGAGATTACCGTCAAAGAAATCTAGTTTGGTCTAAGAGTTCATTACTGTTCATAGAGATAGAGAATAATTTATGCACTTTTAGAGCGGGCGCACAACTTTGACAACAGTTTAGTTGCACAACTAAAAATCGAGTAGTGTGCCCATTTCCATATAAACTCATAGGATTCAAAGCGCGACTAAACATTTATGCGTTAGTTTAGTCAAAGTTGTGCGCGCGCTCTTTACAATATAAATTTGAATTCGATCTCTTTCTAGTTTTCCTTGAAAATGAACGTTTGTAGAGATGTGCCTTACAAATTATCGTTTTGTATTGATGAAAGCATGTTAATTGTATGCCGGACCTGATGGTAACAATTAACACTCTCCGGTTATTTTCCACTAACAAATCGACGGCCACAAACTCACGTGACTCATTTTCGTCAAAACACGCCGTCGGAAAGAAACAATACATTTGGTATTGCTTCTTATAATCTGACATAACTGCTTATAATTTCGAAATCGACATGATTCATTTATACTAAGAAACAACTAAATATTCCAAATTATAACCTTTACAACAATGTGTAATTTACTTTGTACTTTGTTACCACTTTATTACTTTTTTTTTATACAATAAGGTGGCAAACGAGCAAGCGGCCACCTAAATCCACAGAAATGGCGAAGCAACCGCTGCCCATAGACATCCGCTAGTGCAGATGCGTTGCCTACCTTAAATTGACGGAGGTGGAGACATAAAGAGGATATTTCCCCTTCCTATGCGTCTCCTCTACCGTCAAAATCCAGTTTCCCATCCAATCCTTTCCTATAAGAAAAGGGTGGAACGGGAAAGGGACTAAAATTGGGCCTCCGGTACCACACTCATCAGACGAAATGCGGAATTGATTCCACTTCACGCCTGTTTTCTGTGTGGTCGTGGTATTCCACCGGGTGAGCCAACACATTCGTGCTAAGATGTTAAAGCGGGCTCTACCACTGTTAAACACTGTTATACTCGGTAACTTTTTGTCGATACCGTGGACAGTCATTCCGTTAAGTTCGTCTGCGCTGAATTTAAAACAGAATCTTGTAAAAAATATAACCAAGCCAAAAACATATGATACTTCATGAAAAATGTCTAATGGAAAGAGAATTTTTGAAATATCTCCAATGGTTTGAATATTCTCAAAGACTAAAAGTAACAAAAAATGTACAAAGATTTTGTGTAACCTTTATTTAATCAATTAAAGTTGTGGGATATTTCAATGATTCGCTAGATTAACGCAATATAACAATAGTTATGTACAGCAGTTGTCCCTAGTATTTAATATAGTACTACGTCCCCCTTTGTTCGACGCGTATGGTACTATACATGGGGTCGACACCCGCAGATTTCCTCCCACTGTGCTCTTTTATTACCAAACCATTTCCCACGACGTTATTTCACAAATTGTTATATTACCTTTTTATTATTTATCCTTTCTCATACTTTGATTATTTTAGAAAATGGGGACGCCTTTGCAAAAGAAAATGTTAAACAGTCGTACTCACAATCGATTAATTCTAAGTTAAATTGTCTTGGGAGTTAGGTAAATCTAAAGGGGTTTAAAAATACAAAAAAAATACTTTTAAAATATTAACCTTCATCATTTAGTATTTGTTTTTAGAAATATGAAGTGAGCCTTTCGAGAGCTAAAGCAAGAAACGTAAAAAATAAATTACAAATAATTGTATTGTACAAATCAAGTGGAACAGAAATAGGTCGTTAAAAAAACATCGATTGTCAAATGTCTTTTTTATCACCACAATCATTATGGAAAATCATTATATTAGAAAAACTTAACAGTAAACAAGGTATTATGATTCCTATAATTTAATTAAAAACTTAAGTAAATGTCGAAAATAAGATTTCCTTAATCTAATTGTTTAAGGAAGTAATTAGATTAAGTAACGTTCGTTCCCTGCATTTCGGTCTAGAGGGCCACCTTGTATCTGACATCTGATGTATCGGCACTTACGAGCCTTATCTTCACAAATAATTCACTCATTTATTATCTACTTTTTCCCCCCTCACGTTTAAAATAGACTTGATAATGATCGTTGTGAACACATACTTCCTTGAATCGAATTCAATAAAAATGAGAAATAATAACAAACCTATTTAAACAATATAACTTTTATAAGGCTATAAACATTCAAATAAAAAAAAGTAAAAAAAAAACCATAGACAGCAAATGACATTATCAGCCAGTGACTACGGTTTTACTGTTACTTTTTTCTTTGTTTACAAAACTCACGACACGGCATTCAGCCAACGGCTAAAGCAATTCTCAGTTTGAATATCTCTTATTTAACTAGTTAAAAATTTTATAATAAAACAGTTTAATAGACTAACGTATACTTAAATCGAAAACATACTCTCTGAGTCGCTGTAGTCAAGCAAAACTTCCTTTGTAAGTCATCCGACATGTTGTACAACAGATCAAGAGCATATACTGTAACTACCGTTACAACATTGAAGTACAAATATTTACAAGGTAATTTAGTCTGTATTCCAACAGCATTACGAACTAAAACGAATCGCGGTTAAGATTTGTATTAACGTTACTTGTGTTGCCTACAGTACACACGTACACTGTTCTTTATTTGAAATTGAACTTTATTGCAATGGCATAAGACATGAAATGAATTTAACTAACGTTCCCCTGCAGAGCGACGCGCGACAAACTGGACTCGTGCCGGTAGATCGCGCTACTTACTGACGTTCTTAAACTTGTTTTTTTTTTAGCAATCAGCTGTCGATCGGTATTACTAACCAGTTTCAGTGCTAACAAAATCTTTCTTTTAACATTGGAATAAAATGATTTTGTTGGATATCGTTCATTGATTAATTTGATAATATTAATTTTGATGTTGGGCTATAAATTTGGTCTCGGAAAGCTGTCATTAAATACTTAGGAATTAACAATTTTGCAATGTTTTGAAGTGGCCAACTGCCAAGTACCGTTAAGATCAAGTTGCAAGCAAATTAACATTAGGAGTCCCGCGGGAAACGGAATCCTCGACTTGGTTTGTTAACAGTTAATAGTTTTACAGTTTGAAATAACAGCAAAAGTTTGATTAGAAGTATGGATTTAATGTACCTAAGAGTTGAACGAATCTTACCTCGATTTTTATAGGTCTTAGAAGGCAACAAAAATGAAAAATAGAGACAAAGGAATGATGTCTGAAAAACCTCTAGAATACCAAAGCGTTTGAGGATTCCTAGTAGTGTGCATTAATTATATTAGATTCATCATATCTGACCTTATGAACCATTTCAAAACTAATATATCTTCTGACATGGAATAACAAATGTATTTTTTATCGTTGCTAAACTTCTAGACAAAAAGAAACCCCTAATTAAGATAAAACTACGATCACCTTCAGAAAATAGATATTATATTATATTATTAATATTCTAGAATAGATTAGAATGGTCATCATCGTCAACGTTTGTCTGACTACTACTGGACATACCTTCCCCTTCCCCAACTAATTTAAATACTGGTGAAACATGTAAAAATAAATCAATGTCCTTCTTAATTGCTCCGACCCTATTTAGGGCAATAGCATTAAGGTCATATAAATCGTGTAAAGGTGGAATGGTGTACAAACAGCTGGTGTACGTCCATCGGGTGACTCGGGACATAATGGCTTAATAAGTAGACAAATCACGTTTCCGTCGAAGCGAAACCCGTTTTGTGCGTTAACAATCAGCGTCGTCGCTTATGACAGGGCTCGTGAACTGCCGGCCCGCTCCAACTGTAAATAATATGAACATCCGGGCGCGACCATTACGGCGAGTCTCAACTGTTTTCATTTGTGTTGTAACAATATCGCTATCCCTCTTACACCATTTAAAACAGATAGATTACAATTATGTCAGTTGTTGAATTACTACTTTTGCTTTTTTTTAATGTTGTAAGGTCGCAAACAAGCAAGCGGCCACCTGAATGGCCAAAATGGCGAAGCGACTGCTGCCCATGGACGTTCGCGTTAGCGGATGCATTGCCGACCCTAAATCAACGGAGGAAACGCACATAAAGAGGATATTTCCCCTTCCTATGCGTCTCCTCCACCGACAAATCCACGTTCCCTTTCTTATGAGAAAAAGTATGGGAAGGAAAAGGGACTAAAGTTGGGCCTCCGGCACCACACTCATCAGGCTGTACGCGGAATTGCTCCCACTTGACGCCTGTCTTCTGTGTGGTCGTGGTATTACACCGGGCGAGCCGACCCATACGTGCTAAGATGTTAAAGCGGTTGACATAAATTAAATATTTTCATATTAATGTTTTGAATATTTCGATTTTAATGGTGAATAATTTTGGCACATTTATTTGTAACATTTGTTACTAATAAAGAAGCTGGAGTTATAAGTCAATTTAAACAATTTTACTCTAATAATCTGTCAGTTACATAATAAACATGGAGGCTGCGTTAAAATATTTGAGAGCCCTGCATTATGACGACATGTACTCGATTTCTATTCCAAAGCCCTACGTAGTAGCGACGCCCTCCATTTTATTACTGCATCCATATCGCATTATTTAGCATACACTGTCGCTTTAGTAGGGAACTTCTTATGAAGTTGACTACTAAATCTTCAATGGATTTTGATTTTTAAAATTATTTACTTAATAAAGGAATCAGTGAATACGTATAGCGAATAATAACAAAACTTTGTTTTGCTATAATTCTTTAACAATATGTCGTAATTGGTTTAACGATAGGATATTAAATTTTTTTCTTATTTAAAATAGAACTTCATAACTTATTAGATGTTTAGAACCGACATTATTATTACATCGAATAATTTGTTTATTTTACTATTGAATTTCTTTTAAAAAACATACCATAGAAGGTTATAGGAATTTCCACGAATAAGAGTTCCATATAACGAACGATTTTTTTTCGAAATACTAGACATAACTAATATTTTATCTTTGAAACCCAGTTATGTTGCAATACAGCACTTATGTTATAGAAATAAGACATTAAATGCAATGCTGCCGGATTCAACCCTTCCAATATTGCTTAGCAACAGTTAGTCATTACTGTTAGTATTCTGAATGTATTTAACTAAACGATGTTCTACAAAACGTCATATCTTAGTTGAAAGTAAAAGTGTTTCAAAGCATTATATTTTAGAAATAAAACGTAAGTTGTAAGACCGCCGACCAGACTTTAGAAAGTCTCGTTAACAATACGTAACTAATGACCTCGCCCTACATTATTTTGTCCCAATTTTCGTCTCTGTTATTTTAATTAAACAAATGCTTACAACGAAAACACCAGACTGATGTTTTTATTTACAAATTGCCACTTAGTTCTCCGTATTCCAGTTAAAAGATAAGGTTTTATTTGCTTTACAATTTTTAGTAGGCAAGGCAGTTAAAATAATTATGCTGTTATCTCCTAATAATATTTAATCCCTTTTTCCTACGAAGGGTTGGCATTTACTACTCTTCAATACATCTCTATCGACTGTCATATCCTCTTTGACACAACGGCGGAGCCAGGGGGAGAGTCATGGGGGTCATGATCCCCCTGAGCTGGTTGATCTAGAGCTTGACAAAATATATGTATACATTTTTTAAATGATGTATGTTATTGAAAAATTTACTTGTCAAATTCAGATTTTAAAGTCTGTGATGAAATTCCTCTGATTTTGAGAGTCGACGACCCTGTCAGAAGCGCAAATAAAAACACCCTTGAGAGGCCACGTGGTCTCTCGTACGTACACAGCATGTAATTTAACAGGTAAATTAAAAAGAAGGAAGCCATCTTAAGGAATTGTGAGGAAAATATGTATGTCAAGCAACGCATGCCTCGCTAATCGTTGATAATGCTATTTGTGCGACAGGGTTGTTGGATGAGGGTATTATTTCCTGGTTATGTTTCTATAGTCCAAGAATCTATAGACCATTTTAAAGTTGGTAACATCTTACACAAGTTTCGATTACAGTTTTGTAAGAGCTTAGCTTTGGCAAGTTTTACGTCGCGTTCTGTCACTAGAGGCGCGTCGGTCGCGTGGTAGGAAACGACCTTAGTGACGTCACGCGAGGCCGCACCGCTCTCTCTGTACCGACAAGCGATAACTATACGATCACCATGTTATTTTCAGCTTATGGGATAATCTTTAAAATGCAACGTGTACGTACATTATTGTTACCTTGCCGGAATAGACCATTTCGTCTCGCTCATTGTCTTAATATAGTACATTATGCTTTTATTAGATGTTTATTACAAGTCTACTGTTTGATATTTTAATAATCGTTGTTAATTTTGTTTGTTTGGGCATATTTAGTTGAAGTATATTAAACGACGATTGGTTTAAACGTGTTTGTGTTACGATTTTTTAAAAAAGTATGTCACTGTCTTTTTTCGCAATTCTTGCTTCTATTACATAAAATTACACTACTATTTATACTTTTCAATATTTTAAGCTGCTATACAAGAATGTAACTGTATAAGCATCAACGGCGGATGCGGGGGGGGGGGTCATGACCCCATGACCCCCCCTGGGCTGGCTGGTCAAGAGCTTGACAAAATATGTTTATATATTCTGTCAAGCTCTTGACTTGACCACGACTATGTGACCCCCCCAGGCGCCAAAGCTGGATCCGCCCTTGATAAGGATTATAATTAAATAAAAGAAGTATTCTCCTAAATTGTTGGTTAAAAATGGCGACCCTATTACCTCTTCATTTATTAATCAAATTCGGCTCCTCTTTGCTCCAGTTTTTTGGTTATTGCTCGGTTAGATGGGTCAGGCCGTCCAGTCTACTTGTGGAATATCTCTGAATGAAATGGAATAACATCTGTCATTCATAATACATGTAAAAGGATAGAAAATATTTAAAAATGCGTCTATAACATCAAGGTAGTTCTGTTCCAGCGTTAACTAACGGCCTTTAGACCATCCCACGTATGACCTTTTAAAAATATCGCAAATTTTATGTTAATCAAGTTGTAATTTAATTTATAAGAGCTTAACAAACAAATAGTATGTTTTCAACATTTCTTAATCTATTCGTTAAATTAGATATTTTTAGTTATTCTTATATGTAAAAAAAAGCAGTGAAAGTATAATAGATCTACTCATTTCCATCATTCGTTAAAATCTAACGAGGATGACTTGAAATTGATCATTGACAGCGTGACAAATAATAACATCGTAGATATACTATCAAATCGTTCATATTTAACTTTCTTCACCTATATATATATATATAGTAGTAGTAGTAGTAGTAGTATATAGTATATAAAAGAAAGTCGTGTTAGTTACACTATTTATAACTCAAGAACGGCATCACCGATATGGCTAAAAATTGGTGAGGAGGTAACTCAGAGCCAGGAGACGGACATAGGATACTATTCATTCCGTTCTACAGCGATGGATGGATGGATGTTTGTTAGAGATTGTAGGCTAAACGGGTAAACGGATTTCGATGAAATTTGGTATAGACGTGGATGATAGTCTGGAAGAACACATAAGATTCTCATTTATGTTTTTTTTATTCCACGCGGACGGAGTCGCGGGCGAAATCTAGTTATAGATAAACTATCTTTTGTCACGCGACTCCGTCCGCGTAGAATTAAAATAAAAACATATATAAATAATTTATGTGTTCTTCTAGACTATGTTCTACATCTATGCCAAATTTCACCGAGATCCGTTCAGCAGTTTAGGCTATAAACTCTGACAAACATCCATCCATCTTTTCGCATTTATAATATTAGTATGATTGTATACCGATAAAGTAAATCATCACAAATTCGGTAGTGAAAAGAACATAATTATTTAACGTTGATCTAAATACCTCACCAGATATCGATTGTGCGAGTAACAGGTGAAAGTGTACGAACAGAAACGAATGCGTATTTATATGGACACACTAGCGCCAAGTGCCGACTGTTACTGCGCCATAATTGGTGTTACATATGACTCGAACTATACGAGTACTAATATGGCGTCTTTCCCGCGCTTTGTATCAGAGGAATTATTATTATTAATACATTTTAATCATACTTCATATTAATATTATAAATATGAAAGTTTAGATGGATGGATGGATGTTAGAGTTTGTAGCCTAAAAGGCTGAACGGATCTCGATGAAATTTGGCAATGATATAGAGGATAGTCTGGAAGAACACACAGGCTACTTATTTCGTTTTTTTTTTATTCCAGACGGACGGAATCGCGGGCAAAAGCTAGTTGTAAAATAAAATTGGTATGTTTTGTAATTTTACACATTATTTTTCTCTCTCTGTTTTAAATATTTTTTTCATGTTATTAGCGCATCGTTTAGTTCTAAATATTGTATTGGCGCTAGTATTGCGCCCTTGCCGTGTTTATTTGTAAGTCAATTACAGAACGCACCGCGCAAATCGAATACGTGGTCGCTATAGATTAAATAATAATTTCGAACTAGCTATCGTCTACTTTCAAAAGCGAATTCTTCTAATCTAGTTGGTTTATTTGTACTTTTTGATAGCATCATAGAGATTCTAAACATTAAAGAAGACTGCTCCGAGAACGCGCTGGCAGGCTAAAAACTATTATAATTAAATCCAGAAAGTCCAGACACATTTCGGGTTCTTCATATAAAATGTCTAAAAATATAGAAGATTACTTGTATAGCCTAGAATATGATAAAGTTACGAAACGTTTATATCTCTAAGAAATACGATATCAAAGTCGTTTGCACATAACATACGGTTATATTTTCTCACACAGAGTCAGTACATAGTGTAACGTCAATCTGGAGCTAGTAACACTTTCTCGGAAATCATTGTAAGAACCGTTAAGGTCTGTGCGGAATTATAGCTGTGTCGACTGTCGAGCGAATTGCTTGTAATTATGCGCTATTTAAAAGTAACATTAACATTGAACTTTGAACAATTCTTATGAATATTAAATGATCTTACAATATCTAATTATAGAATTTGAATCTTAAAGTATTACTAGCATTTAAGTAAAAATTTATGCTACGTAAAATCTGCCTATATTAAGCCATCAAGAAGAGAAATAAATGGGCTTATAAATAGATTAATTGTGTATAGACAAAGAAGGGCTAAATAGCTTAATAATAGATTAATTTGGAGGACTAAAATCTGATGTACTGGGAAATGGGGAATCAGGGAAAACATTTGAGCATTCATGCATACATTTCCTTTTGAATAAAATGTAGAGTTATAAATACATCTAACTCACGCCGATAAATCCTGAACACAACGGTATACAGTTTTATTACATTTTGAGTCCTTTTTTTGGTTTAATTTATTTTTATAACAAACTAGCTGTGGCTCGCGACTTCGTCCGCGTGAAATTAAAACATAACAAAATTGGCATATGTTACTCAATGATAGCTATTTAATGGTGGAAGAATTTAAAAAATCGGTCCAGTAGTTTTTGAGTTGATTCAATACATACAAAAGTGCAAATATTTCCTCTTTTAAATATTAGTATAGATGAATACTAGCTGTTCCCTTGCGGCTTCATCCGCATAAAATTTTAAAAACTTCATTTTATTGTTTACATTTGTCAAATTCTCAATGGCAAATGTCAAAATGACATGACATGATGACAAACCATGACAATCTTGCGTCCTTGATGTTGGCAGCAACTTATGGTCTCTTTCCCACATTAGGGTTTTTATCCAAAATATTTATCCCCAAAGTTTAATGGCGTGAAATTATATAGTCTAAAGCGTGACGTAAGTGTAGGTCTTTTTATTAAAAAAAGAATAATACAAAAATATTCTGTGATTGCTGACGTCTTAGGCAACAAAGAAGTGTGTCTTTACGCTTTATTATATTAGTATAGATAAAGTTACTTTCGTTTTGCAATATTTTTCCTACAATCTCCTAATTCGTTTCTCGATATTTTTTCTTCAGTATAAAGATTCATCTGTACGTGTGATTGTATAACATGTATTGAAAGTGCATTATAACATTCCTCTGCTCTTATAGCATCGCGTTCATTGTTTTCGAGATGACTGATTCTGCGTTTACGAGAATGTTTCATGAATCTAACACTAAAGATCTATTATATACTATATTTACTTCCAAACCGCGTAGTATATTTATTAAAAAAATACATTGAAAGCCACAGATAAAGTGAATTGACTAGTATGTTCCTTTTACAATTTTTTGTCTTAAATTTCTTGAATTTTTACGTTACTATTGTTGATCTTGGTGAATTTTTTTTTTTTTTATGGATAACTAGCTGTTGCTCGCGTCTGAGTTCGCGCGGAAATAAAATTTGTAAAAAATATAGCCTATGTTACTCAGTGGTAATGTAGCTATTTATTGGTGAAAGATCTTTTTTAATCGACCCAGTAGTTTTTGAGTTATTTCAATACATATAAAAATACAAATCTTTCCTCTTTATAATATTAGTATTGATGTATTAACAATAATTCTAAATAACATTCTAGAAATATTAAACAAGCTTCTATAAACTATATAAATACTTTACGAAGTTAAAAAATGTCAAAGTAAATCGTTCTTTGTATTCATTAAGTTTTTTGCTAACGAACAATACAAAAGATCAACTTCCGGTGCAACTTTAAGGCCTTCGCCTCGATGAAAGGCTGTGGCGGTGCGAAATACGACGGCGAATTATTATAAGCGTAGAACCTTTTACGATGTGGTCTAATAAAGGGGATAGTTGCATGTACTGAAAAAATATACGGCGATATATTGGAGAGTTACAGGTACACCAAAAATTAAAGCAATAGTTACTTCAAGTCTGTTTTGTTTTGGCAAGTCTATAAAATTGATCAATGATTCTTTAAGACGTTTAGTTAAGAATCTGGGTTAGAGAACTAGCGTTAGATTACTAATTGAATTGAAAAAATAAATAAATAAATAAGAAAAATGTGTTCATTACAAAGCAATGTAACATTTTGTGATCTAAGTGTATAGTTTAAAGGTCAAGGTCGTTATTAACTTTAAATAATTGTTATTTTACATCACAAACGAAGTAATGAGTTCATTTCTGCGTCATATTACATGTTCGTCTATAAATATCAAAACGGCACGAGCCAGTTCGAATTAAACTCTAATGAATTGCTTGTTTCGCTCAGAATGCATAGATAAGAATTATTCATAAACGCGTTCCTCTGCGCATAATAATCGTCCACTTCAACACGCTACTCTAGATGCTATTACAACGTAGTAAAGACCAATTTTGTACGGAATTAATTATCTATTTCGTTCCGAAATGCACTTACGCATTACGTATAGGCTAGCCGTCAGTCCCAATGACACAGTTCGGCTGCAATTAAGATCACACTTTGTTAATGATATTTCTTCACGCTTCAACCTTGGCTGGTGTCGATACTAGCAGTACAAACATTCCTTTTAACCATTTATGACCGCGCACTTATATTTTTAAAATAGTAAAACGACAGTTACATCCATTGCTGTACTAACATGCGAGTCATAAGCTTATTTTAATAGAAAACAAGAATTGGATGCGGTATTGAAATGAATGTCGTTCGTTATACGATATGTTAGTAGAAGGTGTATGACTACGATGAAACGACCTACAAATGTTCGCTTAAAGTAGGTCGACATAAACGACAATCGGCCCCAACGTTTATAATTAAATCATTTTTTTGTTGCAAGATAGAGAGTACTTTTGTACACAATATTGATACTAACAATTAAAGTAGAAAATGTAAACTTCATTCCTTTCACTCAAATTGTCAGGTAACGGAGAAGCCTTATAAGATATTGGTTCTTCAAGAGTACACTTCTTAGAGCACGTTGATATTTGTATCTATAAAAACTTAAAAGTTCATGTTTTTTTTAACTTTACACGGAGTGACCGAT
>LD688931.1:363647-374371 GCA_003118335.3 Papilio memnon | reverse complement strand
TTATTTGGAGTGATTTGCCTCACGATAAAACAAAACAATGCTACAAGCGAGTCATTGACCTTACTAATTTGACAACGTATGACGAACAAAAGGTAATCGAGGGTTGTATATCCTGTCATAATAGACCACTGATGTTTTTTGAAAAATCTACTATTGAATTTTTTTCAGTATTTGCAGCTTTGTTAAATTTAGTATAAATCGCTATTAATCTTGACATTCAAATATTACGCTAATATATGTGTAGAGGTATGGACTACGGAATTGCTACATTCAATATTTCACTTTTAAAACAAAGATGTATTACGTTTTACCTAGTAAAAATGATTATTTTCACCATTATTTTATAAGCAAAAAATCAATCGGCCAATAAAAATATAAATCTGTTTTTTTTTTATAAAAATTAAAAGCCCAAAGTCACATTGATATTAAAATAGTAATAGCCTCACAAAGTGTTCTTATTTGAAAATATTCGCAACAAACTAAAGAGAGCCAATGTTGATAGTTCTATAAATGACGCCCACATGCCTTCAGCGTAGTCATACTGACGTATATTTACAAATTGATCAACTGAGATAAATGAAAACGAAATGTGTAGCAAGTGTATACTCGACTTGTACTACTTTGGTACTCCACTAGCGACATCTATTTTACGTTCTTTTAATTACAAGTTTGTTTAGTAGTGTAGAGTGTAAATGACAGATGGCACTGATCGAATCTAGGATTGATTTTTAATTTCTCAAAATTATTTACTTTTTGAAATAAACGTACTTTTTTTTACTCTAAATAAAATCACGTAACTTTAAATTGAAATAAAGCAAGACTTTTTAAATAAATTGAAAAGCCTGACATCTTTTGTTTAACGAATGAAGCGTGCTAGAGTAATTTTATAAGCTTCCGTATAGATGTCGCTGTAGCGCTCAATTTTCAAAACTTAAGGACATTTTATTGACGTGTAATAAAATATTTTACAAAAATATTATAAGCTCCATCTTTTGTTATAAAACAAAATATGTTTATAAAAAATCTCTTTATTTTTAAGAAGAATGACTGTTAACAATGTAGTTATAGGAATTTTGGGTATATTAATTAACAGAGACATTTTATATTGTCATATATTTACTAACTAGCTTTCGCCCGCAACTCCGTCCGCGTGGTATTTAAAAAAACAAAAGCAAGTGGCCTATATGTTCTTCCAGACTATGTTCTAAATGTATGCCACAGCAGGATCCGTTCAGCCGTTTAGGCTCCAAACTCTAACAAACATCCATCCATCTAAACTTTCGCATTTATAATATTAGTATGATTAGTACGATAGTCGCCCATTTGTCGAAAAAGCTTTATGCTCTTCACATTTTAGCTGTGTCAAACATGGTCTCTGTTTGCACGATTTTACAAAATTTTCTTTAGTAACTTTAAAACTTTAATTAGTAATATATAGGTATTAATTTTACTTGTATATTTTCTGATTAAATCTTAAAAGTATACTTTAATTACAATGTCGTTCTTTTTTGACTATTTAGGCACTAAATGTAATAATGTATTGATTTCCTTTAAAGGATTGTTTCCCCTTACGGGAAAGGGATTGGCTCCTGAAACACAGGGCAACCTAATTCAGGAGCCAAGGCTGCCACAAAATGTATACAAATGAGTGTAACAATAAACTTATTTATTTATTGCTCCCGTGATTCCGTCTGCGTGGTTTTAAAAATTAGCCTATGTGTTCTTCCAGACTTTGCTCTACATCTATTCCAAATTTCATGGAGATCTGTTTAGCCATTAGTGTTACCTTTTAATAAACATCCATTGGGACATTCAAACTATCAGATTCATGATATTATTATAGAAAAATGATTTTCATCCTTAATATACTAAGGGATTCGGGATACGACGCTGAGCGCCAGTAACAAGACGAATATTTAAGATCCTATTTATTGATTCAATTTGAACTTCGAACTCACAATGAAATGCAGCACAGTAAATCACAAAAAGAAAAAATCTCAAACTTTCATTATTCTTAAAGTACGTGTAACATTGAAATGGGTATTACATAAAACAGGTTTCTACTACAACATCGATAAAGTTGACAAAAGACAGTTTTTTTTAATAAATTTTAGTCATCGATTTTCAGCATCTGGTAACAAATGCCGCCAGATTGAATTTGAGCAAAAAGTTTTGATTAAAAAAATAAACGGTTGGCTTGTAGTTAATTAGATTCATTATTAAAAATACACAGCGGTTATTTATGCAGAATTAAACTTACGTTATACACAGTGAATAGACTTATGTAAAATGTCGTACAAGCCACGGGCGGGCGCTTACACCTTTTTCGTTACGTCACAATCGAAGCGAACATATCCTTCGTTATTGGTTACAACGCCATCTGTGTTTTTTATGTGGCAACGCAACGAAAGAGGAGCTACAAAAGCGCCGTGACGCCTCTGATATGACTTTCTCTACGTAGCAGCGCCACAACGCCCGTTAACAAATAGAATAAGTGTATATAAATAAGCTTAAATGTATATAATACTGAGGCAGAATTACATCTTAACTACGGCGTAACATTAAGTGTGGTACGTGGGATTAGACACGAGCGCAAGCCCTTATTTTAAACGGACGAATGCGATATATAATAATATTTTGCTTTATATCTATGTATCTGACGCTAAAACATCTATATAATGTATTACTTTTTGTACATCTACTTATACATAATCGTACATACACTCACTAAGCTTACATCTGCCGTGTGCTCACAATGTGCGCGTCTGTCTGATCCAGGCGCTATATAGTCTATGGCGAACTGTGACTAGATACTGCTTCGGCAACGCTCTCAATGCCACAGACCAATGCAATTACAAGACGAAGCACAGTTTGAGAACACGGGGTTTAAGTGGGAACTATGAGTATTGTCCCGCGGGCGAACAAATATCATAAGTCATAAAACGAAGAACAAAATATAACAAGTAAATAATAATGATCGCGTATGAAATAAAACATTGACTAGAACGACTGCTGTCCAGGGTTCACCCGCACCGGCTTTGCCGCCCGAACCTCCGCTAAGTACACGATAATTATTAAAATATATTTTCGCATTTTATTACATAGAATTTACGTTATGATCTACCTAAGTTAGAAAAAAAGCGGGTTTCAAAATGTAAGAAAATTTCAGGTTGAAATGTGTACGCGGAGCCTAAACACACTGCGTACAATGGACGTTTGTTCCACTCACCCAAGGGACAACGCCCTGCGCAGTTCGTGCAAGAAATACAGACTTAACTAAACTAATGTTGAGATCGATTTGAAAAGTCTTAAGTGTTCAATGTTATCATAAAAGCTTGAAAGAGAAAGACTCGCTTGGACATTATCACTTGGGCCGGGGCCTCGAAAACTTAATTATAAAACTACAAGGTGACTTACGACATCTAGGGACACTAGATGAAAACTTATATCTAAAAAAAAAACATTTTGGTGCAAACATAAAGTAACAAAACGTAAAATAATATCATCAACTAACCTCTATCGTATTATATGATTTCGAGTACCGCAACATGTATGCCGACTAATCACACAAGCTTTTAAAATATGAATTACATCTCTAATCCCCGCCACCGGACACGAAGAAGTCGTAGATAGAAATACACACACATTCATTCCATAAAGAATTAATTTTTAGGGGACAAAGTACGCGGGACACGAAACATAGGAGCCTACAGGGGATTACTAGCACACATCACGAAATATCTCATCTTACACTAAAACTCGCCATAAACATTTTAAATAAACAGCGCGATCATGTTTAATTTAAACAAAACTGTAATATTAAAATTGATGGTTTAGTAAAAGATAGAAGAATATAGAAGAGAGAAAGAAGTGAGTCCGGTGGGAGAGGGGAGTGGGTGGGAGGGACAGGGCAGCGTTTACTCCTTGACTTCGAAGTATTTGTAGGTGGGGTTCTCGTAGCCGTTGATCTGCATGTTGGCCACGTGTCGCTCCTCGGGAGTCGGAGCCACGGCGCCGGTCTGCTCAACCTGCACGACCGAGAACACCAAGATTTTTATATTGTCGATTATAGCGGGCATTAGCCTATAAACTGTAGATGCGTTTAAGGTGGGAGTTTCCGTCAAGGGCGGATCCAGCTTTGGCGCCAGGCGGGGTCACATAGTCGTGGTCAAGTCAAAATATATAAATATACTTTGTCAAGCTCTAGACCAACCCGCACAGGGGGGGGTCATGACCCCCATGACCCTCCCCCTGGATCCGCCATTGGTTTCTGCAGATGTGTTTACCTGCACGAAGCCCTGTGCAGCGGGGGCGCGGTCGCGGCGGCGGGCGACGGCCAGCGCGACAGCTGCGGCGGCGGCCAGTGCGGCGCCGCCAACGCACAGAGCAGGGTACAGAGCGCCCGACCCGCTGCCGGCAGGGGACCCGCGCACCGTGTAACCCTACAAGGTAACACTTACCATTCACTATTCTATTTCGTAAACAAACACTGTGCTATCAAGGTTTTACCAAAATTAATTAACATGGGTTGCCTTTAAAGTTAACTAGCTTTCGCACTCGACTCCGAGTATAAACTGTAAAGCTGAGAGAAATTAAAAGTTCCTCAAAAATGTCAGAATTAGATGTTTTTAGTATGGTCATAGTTACTACTTACAGGCTGCGTGTGCTGCAGCTCGTGTTTGAGTGCGTGTGCGGGCGGAGGGGGCGCGCGCTCCTCGGCCTGCTCCAACGCCGCGCGTAGCCCTTCGCCCTCCGTCTGACGACATAACAAGAAAATCTCTAACTGAACATTTTTTTCATATCTTATTTTTGTTGTGCATTGTACTATGACGACCTAACGACGAAAAGAAAATAACATCCAATGAAAACGTCAATTTGTCGCGTTTGGATTGATTTAATGATGGTTTTTTGTTCGGTATGTTAGCATGGCATGGGCATGTTATGACGAGGGATGAATCACATGTAACAAGAAAGACGTTAGTTATAAGTGTGGAGACCGGTAAATGTAGACCTAGAAAGAGTTTGATGGATTGCGTGAAAGGTGACAAGATCAAGAAGAGAGTGATGACTGAGATGACGGATGACAGAGGTATTTGGAGGACGAAAATCCGGTGCGCCGACCCTACGGGAGTAGGATAGGGTAGGGGAGATGTTTTGTTCAGTATCGTACCTCGCTGGTGGATCGTCGGCTGGAAGTCTCGCCAATCTCGCCGGTCTCAGTCTCGGTCTCGGCCGCCTCCGTCACCGTGCTCGTTAGAAATTCCTATAAACAACAAGTTTGTTATACAATTTACTATAATGTTATAATATTTTTGGTTTTTGTCTTTTTCACGTTTGATAAGTATTTAATGTACTTACAAGGATAGGTGATAAGATTCCGTTTTGTGCATTGTGTACTCACAGTGGTAGTAGTTTCCTGCGTGTAGGCCAGGCGCGTGGTGACGTCGCGGGCGATGGCGGGAGATGCGGGGGATGCGGGGGAGGCGGAGGAGGCGGGCGGCGCGGGGGAGGAGGGCGGCGAGCTGCGGGCGGAGGGGGCAGCCGTCGTCTCCTCCGTCTCGTTCACCTCGTTGGCCTCGTCGTCGATTTCATCGCTCTCTTTCACACCGTTTGAAGTCTGGAAGGGATGGGATTATGCGATAAAACGGTTGATTTACTAAGATTACATAGTCCAGTGCCTAATAACAGGCAAAGGCTGAAGAAATGTTCGGGACTTTACCATTGTATCATCTCACAGGTTTGTGAAACCAAGCTTATAAGATCCTGGGATTTAATACTGAATCACAGTATAACTACCTTGATCCGTTCGTTCTGGATGTCCTGTCGCTGCCTGGTGCGTTGGTCGCGTTTAGCTCCGAGTTGATCGCGTGCCGCCTGCTCGCGCTGCACCTCCGCCTCGATGCGGTCCAGCAGCAGCTCCTCCGCCTCAGGGGTCATCGACATCAGAGACACCGCCATATCGTCCTTGGATTGCATCGACTGGAATAAAGTGATTAAGTTCGAATTTATTTAAGACACGTTTAAAGGTGCTTGTTCTGTTATCTTTTTAAATAGTAGAACATTACGTACCTGGACGTAATCCTCAATAGCGGTTCCAATGCTGGCATACAGGTGGGGGCGGCGGCGGAGCGAGGACAGAGCACGTTGCAGAGCGCGGTCAGCATCCTGTCATTGTATTAATTTGTATTCAAATTCGAACTTAGCTGAACTACTTATAAAGGTAAGTGATAAAAACAAAGTATTCTGACCTGGAGACGGTCGGCGGCAGAGGCTCGTTCGGCGGCGGCGGCTTCCCTTCCAGCGGCTGCGGCACGGCGCCAGGCAGCCAGAGCACCGCTACGTTCAGCTGCAAGCGCTCGCACCAGCCGCTGCAGGCACTTCTGGACACGGTGAGCCTACACAAAAATATTATAAATTGTGAAACAGATTATTCTTCTTAGTCTTGTTAGTATGTAGGACTTAGTATTTGCTTTCTTAGTATAATAATTCAGCGTGCTGAAGTGTCAGCTTACATTAGGCGGTGTGTCGCGCAGAGAGCGAGTGTAGCAGGCGAGCGCGGTGCGGCGGCGCTGAGCCAGGTGAGCCAGAACGCGTTGCTGGTGCAGGGCAGCCAGACGACGACGCTCCGCCACGCCTTCCTCCTCCAGGGACTGATGAAGCAATAGTCAATATTAGACTCTATGTTCAGCGTTATAAAATTCCAACTGCAGTAACGACTACTAGTAACAAGTCTGAGGATCCGGGCTTCTAAATAAGGCAAGATTTTGCTGGATGTAATAAAACTCCTTAAAATATTTAGCTCCTATTGTTCAGCACTCTAAGATAATCTTCAATCAAAATTTGACAAGTATTTTTGGCACTCAAAAATAATGATCGAATAGTTTACCTGAATGTTGGATTGGAACTTGGCGGTCATGCGCTGACGGAAGGTCTGTGCGGCGGCGGGATCGGTGCTCATCATCTGCTGGTAGCGTTCCTCAAGTTCAGACCACTCCTTCATCACTTTTGTAATCTGTGACACACGAAGTTTTCCATTTAAGTTAATTGTCTTAAGCTCTGGTCTACATTGAATTCTAATGTTTATGCGACCTCTATTCTGTACCTTTTCGCGATGAGTTTCCTCGAGACGTTGCTGGGCATCCTTGTAGCTCTGATGCTCGGTGCGGGGATCGAAGTGTGAGAAGTAAGGGTCGGAGGTTGCAGTGGAAGCCTGGAAGATCACAGCGGATTGTATAAAATACTAGCTAAAAATGGCGCGCGGTTTAAAATAATGTCTACCCTAGCAGACAATGTGATTTCTTGGATAATTTACAAAGTTTGTATTTAAAAAACGTTCTTCTAGTATCTCGTTGAAACAGTCCTTAAAAATGAAAAAGAACTTAGGTTACCACAGTGGTAGACGTCGTCGTGGTAGTAGTAGTCGTGCTGGTGGTGGGCTGCGGCGAGGAGGTCTCGGGGCGAGGCCAGGCGTTCTCATCACCGTCCGTGTAGTCGTCATCCTCGGCATCATCGTCGCGGGACAAGTCAGTGTCCTCATCTTCATCCATATCTAAACATTTTTATGTAATTACGATTTCCTATCAATCATCTAGGTATAGATAATGAATTAAAAAAAGATGCTCACCGAACTCACCGTCATCGGCGTCATCATCATCGTCGTCATCGCTCAGGTTGAGTGTGTCATCATCATCATCAGCGAGTGAGTCTTCATCATCCATAAGTTCATCATCTCGCTCGTCCATCGCGGCGGAAGCGGCCAGCATCTCCTCACCTCCGGGGCTTACCGGTACACCGACGTCCATGGGCTTATGCATCTTGACATTTTCTGAAATTATTATAATCTTTTTAGCGACAAATATCACACCTAATATGTCAATTTATTGTTCATCTAGCTACATAGAATAATCACTTATTAATCAATTCAGGGGGTAAAATAGGTGCCGTCCAGACGGATACAATGTAAACTTCTATTATAAAAATACACAAACTAGAAGAATAGGTAATGCTAACCTTTGAAATGCTTGGGGCAGCAGACAAACTCGACGCCGGAGAAAAGGCTGATGCCGCAGGGCAGAAGCATGGCAAAGGTACGGAGTCGTAGACCGCGCTGTGCGCATGCGCGGCCCGCGGTCGCGTTCCAACGAGCGAACTGCCAGCAGCGGCTCTGGTTGTGGATGTGATCGAACAGACAGCTCTCGGGCACCAGCAGCGCGTCTGATTGGAATGGACCTTCTGCCGACAAATAGCCTTTGTAGTTCTAGTACATTATCTTTATCTATGTCTACGCTAGTTTCACATTGTATTATGTCATTGAATTACTTGGTATATCGTCAGATTCAAACAGAATTATGGATTTATCTTAAGGTTTTACAAATTTTTAAATTTCAAAGTTAAATAGAATTATAAGCTATTACTTTAATATATCCATACCAAGACAACGGAAAGGCTTGACCCAGCGGTTGACTTTGCACTTGGCGGCGTTGCTGGAGCCGAGCTTGCACCAGTTGCTCACTTTGACGTAGTGCGACGCCTCCACGATGTTAGTGATGTCATGGCTGGGGTACACCTGGAATTACATTTAGTAATTAGAAAAACGATGCACACTCTTGTTTTTTTATATTAAAATCTTACTGCAATCTGGAGCATTTCTGTATTTCTTGTTTTTTGGCCTGATTGTATAGATCAATTCAATTAGAAGATTGTTTTCTATTATTTGTATCATTTCTTAGATGAGCATTAAGATCAAATCTTATAAATTCTCGATAGATTCTTCTTATATGTCTATTTAAAAGGCCAATGAATGCAAATATTCAAAAATAATATTTTAACAATTCTCAACTCATTTCATCATTTAATTACAAATGGATCAAGTTACGGAAAGTCGGGCTACGATTTGATTTCGTTATGATTGCTAATTGTTTATTTGACACGAGCCAAACATCGCCCCAAGTCGATCCAGCGTTGACTAATGAATTCTCCCAACATAAAGCCGATGAGTCGACGACCCACCAAACAGAATAATTAATGGAACTTTTCGGATGATGAATTATAAGCAAGATTACGCCTAAAGTTTATTGTTACACGACAGAGTTGATAGAATGTGACTTGTATTATTTTACGAGATAATTATACTAACAAAGCTTTTTAATCTGATTTTGGTACTATGTCCACTAAATGCAGAGAGAAGATGAAGACCTTTAATCAAGCAATTTGATAAGAAATTTGCTTACCTTTTTGCAGTAGTCGAGGATTTCCATCTTGTCCTTTAGGCAGTTGTGAGGTTTGGTGGTGAGGTCGGGCGTCCATCGGCCGGCGGCGGACATGTACTGCGGGTGGTAACCGGAGCCCGTATCGCAGAGCACCGCCACCTGCGGTTCCGCACCGCTGCTTGCCTGGTGCAAGAAATTCAATAAGACTAGCTAATCTATTGTTTCTAATCATAGCTTACATTTGACTAAACTATCGCACAACTATTGTGTGATTATCGATTGTTTCGCAGCCAATTCAACTGTTTAGTTGCAAAAGTAAAAATCGATTTATGTGCGCACCTGCATAAAAGCTCACAGGACTCAAAGCGAGACTTAACAGTTGTGCGATAATTTAGTCAAAGATGTGCGCGGGTTGTTAGGGTTCAAAAGATCTGATAAGTCATTTTGTCGTTCAAATATAAATGCATTATTCGGATGGAAATTATAAATGATTGCTTTCATAAAATCATTAATTTAGTGCCCTTATTACTAGGTCATTTTAATTCCAATAAATATTGAATGAAAATTCTTCAATAACGCTTCTTCCTACTCAATAGAATACATTAGCGTATAATTACCATAATTTACTTTGTCTGCTCCAAAAGACTTTTTATTTCATGTTCTTGAGCGTTAAAAATAACATTTAAATGTAAAAATCCAATAAGAAGATAAAAATGGAGGTCTATTCGGCTTTAGCAGTAAATAAATTTGTCTCCGCCAGAAATGCCTTTTATGTCGGTGATAAAGAGATCGTTTATTTTGAAGAGTTTGGATTGACAAGCGAATGGACCGCGCTGGAGACAAGATTAAGATATATTCGCCGTAATACGACGCGGGTACTTGTACATATTTTGTCTTGGAATTTTTACTGTTATGGGTTCAAGTTTCTAGAATTATTATGAAGTCGTGGGTTTCCTTATATCTAGACCTATTTTATTGTAGTTTTAAGACAAGCGATTTACGTAGCTTAGATCTTCTTAAGTGATAAAGTATAAATAATAATTCTAGCAAAATATAGCAACACATTTGCAAAGTAACGTATATAAACGTAAATATTGTTAGTAATTTTGTCTTTCCTCTTAATAATATTACTACAGAATATAAGAATTAAGTAATGTTAAAGGAAAAATCTAAAATAGTATATAAACAGTTGTGGATTTCGTCTAGACGTCGGTGTCTGTTGTCTAGTCAGTATTATAGATTAGTGAAAAGTTCCAGACGTACCGGTCACTGACCTATTACTTAGATATTGAGCTTTTAAAGCAATAAACGGAGAGTTATAAAAAATATAACACGAAGTCTGAGTTGAAAAAAAGTCAAATAGTGTAAGTAAGGAAATTAATGACTTAATACTTTTAGACAGTAATCTATACTAATATAATAAAGCGTAAACACACACTTCTTTGTTGTTTAAGATGTCAGCAATTACAGCACATTTTTTAATAATTCTTTTTTTAATAAAAAGCCCTACACTTA
>LD688931.1:345779-358972 GCA_003118335.3 Papilio memnon | reverse complement strand
TTTTTAATTTCACGCGGGCGAAGTCGCAAGCAACAGCTAGTTTTACATATTTTTAGAGTATTTTTGACAAATTAAGTTATTTTTGGTAAAGATATCTCTTTTATAATAATCTACACTATCGATAATGTTTAAATTATAATTACAATATGTTAAGTTACGTCAAGCAATATCTTTGTTTAAAAATAAAAAGTAGACTCTTAATTTTTTCATAAATATTGAATAACAAAAAGAAAATAGAATTAAATTGAGCGAAATGAACCTTTAAATCATGAAGAGACTACGATTGGATGATCGGATTAGCTTCCATCAATATCGGCGCAGCTGGCATCTGGACCAATTACTGGGCCCGTCTCGAGCCGAGCGCCGAGCGCCGAGCGCTGAGCGCTGAACAGTGCATTGGATTTCAAGCTAACGATAAAATTAATTTAGACAATTTACGGACGTTCAATTTTATCCGGTTTATTTGCAAACGGTTTTTTTGTGTTGTGAAATAAGCACGTTATGTTTACAACACAATGACAAAAGGTGATATGATCAAGAATGCTAGCTGAGGTGACGGATGATAGAGTTATTTAGAGTACAAAGACCCCGTGCGCCGATCCTAAAGGAGTAGTATAAGTAGGGAAGATGCAGTTATTTACAACACTAAGTAAATCGAAAAGTTTCAAATTGTTAAAAAATCATCTAAAAACGTGTTTTTCTGCGTAGTTTGTTACAATTTGGTACGTCACTCTATCTTCCATGTATATCTGAGTATTCTAATAAACAGTTCTTATATAAATCCCCTTTAAACCTTTAGGTTTAAATTATATAACCCTTCTTTGAACAAAAGAATGACGTCCAACTGTATATTCAAAACACGGCGAATAACATTACATACAAAAAAGTTTCTTATTGTATCCTCACTTGTACAAGATAAAAGTATCGTTTAATATTGTATGTGAGTGTAGACGAAGCGACGAGCGCCGAGTGTCCGATATTAGCAAACTTTCAGCTCTTATTCGCTGAAACTTATTTAGAAACGACTTACCATCGGTTAGCTAAAGGAAACTTTTTAAATTTTACATCGTCAATACCCTGGTGTAAAACAATGTTATCTATACTAATATAATAAAGCGTAAATACACACTTCTTTGTTGCCTAAGATATCAGCAATTACAGTATATTTTTGAATAATTCTTTTTTTTATAAAAAGCCCTACACTTACGTCACGCTTTAAGCTATATATTATCACGCCATTAAACTTAGGGGGTAAATATTTTGGATAAAAATCCTAATATCGGAAAGAGACCATAAGTTGCTGCCAACATCAAGGAAGCAAGATTGCCATGATTTGTCATCATGTCATGTCATTTTGACATTTGCAATTGATAATTTGACAAATGTAAACAATTAAATAAAGTTTTTATAAATTCACGCGGATGAAGCCGCAAGGGAACAGCTAGTTTTGTAGTAAAGTAGTAATAGGTAATAGTATGGAAGCAATGAAGAAGAAAATTATAAATTCCCTTTGTCTAGAGAAAACCTTTAAAATGAGAACGACGCGTCTTTGTGTAACGGTTGGTACTTACGATGTTGCAATCCAGCGCCGTGGCGCTAGCGTCGCTTTATCGTTGAGCTTTCCGCGTCTTTAGTACGAACTACGCTTTCATTATATTCATTAGAGCTTCTGTTTTGCGGGCATTTAACTTCGAAAAGTTAGCTAACAAATAACGTCATATAAAACCTTAGGTATTTTCATTTAAAGAGTTCTTGGCACGTTCTTAATCTACACATATTACATTTATTTGACTATACGTGCTACTGGTATATTTATTACGTCCTAAGTCCATTCGATATATTGTCTAAGGCTTTACCTTTTACAGCACATAAAATGTAGAGAATAAAGCCAGTAGACTAAAAACAAGACGATAAAGGATTTTATCTCGAGAAAGAGACTTTTATCTCACATTAATAGGAATGTTTCGCTTTATCTACGAACAGTCTTAAGTATAAGTACTTAAAAACTATGAAGTAGAAAGGGAGGATGGAGAAAAGCGAATCAAAGTCCCCCCCACTCCCCGTCACTTTCCTTTTTATGCAAATGTATGTAGATTCCTTGGTAAGTAGTGGTGCTTGGCAGTTTGACAACGAAGCATCGTTAAGTTGCCAGGGTCGCCAATTTCAAAGATAATTTTACTGCATCATTAATATTAAAAATTCCGTTATGCGCATATTAAAAACCTAAAAGCCACTTTACGATGAGAACGCTTCGAGAGAACTTAATATATTACGTATAAAAAAGGGCAAGTAAAATTCATTTTACTTAGTAATTAACTTAGTTTTTAAACTCTTGATAGTAATGCAGTATTTTATTTAACTGTATAATTTAATTTAATTATCTAGGGATTTTAATAATTAATGGTTACTCTATTAAATAGCATGTGTTTAGTTTATTGTCTAGAATTACCACGGTAAGGTGTATAATTTAGTTTTATATTATTAACGATAAATCGCAAGTCATTTAAAGTAACTTTTGGTGAAATCGTTTAAAATTCAATTAAAAAAGCTCGTTAGTGCCAGCCCTAGTTTAACCGCAGCGCGTCGCCGAGATGTGTCGGCCCTCGAAGCTCTCACGCGCCCGTTGAGGCGACACTCCTCACGCGCCTGCCTCTCACCGCCAAATTAAAAGACTCTGAAAAATGATTGCGATGCATTTCAGAACAGGCGCTAATGTATTTTATTTAATGTCTTTCATGTAAAGTTATTATGTTAAAATATTGCGGTAATACTTGAGTTAATCAGGTTAGGACTTGTGATCAAAATTATTAATAGTTCATGTAAAATAATCAAAAACAATTAACAATGGAATTAAATATCACAGAACATCTACAAACTGCCGCAAATGTCAAAATATACCTGAATAATAACTTACGAATAGTACAAATTAATTCCAACACGACGCGCTTCGCCATTTTTCTTTTTTAATAGTTCCAGAAGTGTCATTAACTTTCCGACGACGCCGCTCCTTGACGCGCCAAACAAAATTATCTAACTTTTGGAGGAAAAAAACGGGCGATTTGCTCAGATAACCTACCTATAGATTGTATAGACATGATAAATGGATAAAAGCGAAGGACGTCGCGGGGACCATTTGTCTCCTTGAATACGAAAAAGCGAAGAAAAAGTTGAGAATTTTTACATAATATGATGCGTGTATCCGTGCGCATGCCGTTATTTTTTCACGTCGCTGAATGCAATTTGTGACGTGTTAATTCTGTTTTGGGTTTTAATACAATTATGTAGTTTACATTTTTTTTAAATTTGGATAATTGAATATTTCAATCAATATTAGTATGGAATATGTAAGAGAAAGCAATGTTCGGGGCTAAACCTTTCTTCTAATATTTTATACGTTCGATACGTAATGATTTTTAAAACATTATTACACTGAAATTTATTTTTTTCTTACAATTTAGGACTTATTAAGGCTTACTCATGTGACGTTTTTACGTTAACTAGAACGGAAGCAATTATTAAGTCACGTGTAACCTCGAAATGGAAAAATCAATAACACGATGTAAAAGACGGGGTCACATTTAAATGGTACGACCAATAGAAAATATTATATTTATATTGTTTTGTTTAAAGAGAGATTGAGGATTTGCATGTCTTTAATTTTAAATGGTCTCCAGTAATGGAGAGGCATTAAAAGAAGAATTTTAGATATAAAATTAACTTATAATTCTATATTTGACCGGATGTCTTAAAAAACACAAGGGGTTACGTTTGCACAATGATTTTATATCGAAGATAGGAAATTATGGTGTACGCAATAATGATAGATGAATACTATATGACGTCATCGTTTTAAATTTACAGCGGTGTATTGCAAATGTCACGTACACTGCAGATCAAAAGCGTAGGACGTTAAAATGTTTCGTACATTCTCGTCATTTCGGGCACGTTCTACATGGCGTTGAGTGTACGTGTACTCTGTGTAATGTATTATTGATTCGCCGACAATATTGTGTATGTCACGCACAAGGAAACCCTCTAAGTACCCCCATCGGAAGTTTCCGGGGGTTGAGGGAGATCCAACTTGATATATAATATAATACAAACCTTTATGATAGAATAGTTTTAACTGTAAGTTTATAAAGTTTTTTTAAGGCGCTTTAGAGAAAATAAATGTACAAATTTGAATTAAGAACATCTAATTTTATAAATATGGTAGTAGTAGAAAAATAATATGCATTCTAAATTGACGATTTCCAAAGACGTCCTTAAATAGTTAAACGGTTCGAAGAACCTTCGAGACGTGCTTTATTATTTATTCTTAAAGGCTTTTCTTTGGAATGCTCCAATAAAAAGTTTTCCCATGGCATTGAAACGGTCATTAATTTATTGATTATTTTAAAATAGTATGCTAAAGAGCCTATATTTCTTAGTACCATAGTTTTATAGACTACAGACAGTCTCGAAAGATAAATTCCAGAATATTCTTCCGTGACGTCATCACATTCGTCTTATCGCACACGAGCAGTTCCTTATTTTATTTATAATTTTAAAGCTTGAAGGTATATGCTAGCAGTCTCCTGGCGTCTGGCGTACCGGGCTCGGGGGCTCGCCCGGTGCCATGTAATGGGCCCCTTTGTCATTTTAATCACGTCCCAGAGCCGAGGTCTGTGGAGCCGAGGTCGGACTCTTCCTACTAATTGGATTTCGCGGATCGCTCGCAATACCTCTTATCTCGCGTTATGAATGACAATGTTTTAATTAGATTAGGTAAGCGCTTAGTTCGTTGGGTTTTGAGAAAACATTACACCAATTTTGTATATCTCAAATATAATAAATTTGGATGTTGTAAAAATAATACACAAGTAATTCACAACGAAGATTCGATTAGCTAGATCTTACTGATATTACGAGTATAAATGCGAAAGCTTAGATACATGGATGAATGTTTGTTAGAGTTTGTAGCCTAAACGGCTGAACGGATCTCGATGAAATTTGGTATGTATGTAGAGGATAGTCTGGAAGAACACACATGCACTTTGGATTTTTTTTTTTAATTTCACGCAGGCGCAGTCGCATGCGAAACTAATGCGTGACTACTCTTAAAAAGTCATTTAACAAAATTTAGTCTTACATGCTAAGCTATGTGACATAATTAAATTGAAAAAAACTTGTCGAATTTATATATATTCAATTTTTATTTAACCTAATGCTCTTCATTACCCAACAAAGGTAACAGAGTTAATTAAAATCCGTGGCAGTCGGCTGCCCACGTCATTGCTCACTGAACCGTACACTGAAGTGCAAAAAAGTCACATTTTTTTCTATACATAATTACATTAGGACTCTACCAAGATGTGGTTGATTCTATTTGGTTTTGATATTACTCCTTTGTTAGCTTTCTTAGTAAAAACCAATGGGAATTTAAAGATTTAAGTATGAAATGAGATATTCTTTACTTTAGTAGAACCAATAATATCTGCCAAGAACGGACGAAGAACTTATTTAATGAGAAAACTTTGAGCCTTTTCTTTTAAATGTCAAACGATCGCAGATCCAATCAATTGATTATCTCAGGACTTTGTTTATTAAGCTCGGCCTTTTGTTAATATAATTAGTTTTTGTTTAGGTCTCTTATAATATTCTGGAAGATTTTTAATTATCGGGATAATTAAAGAACTCACAGATTTTAGGCGACCACGTAACTTTTTTGCTGAAAAAAAAAATTAAACAGTAACAATAGTTTACTTAATTATAAAGTGAACATCATTTTTTTTCTTTATTTTTCCCTTAATCTATGTTCAATTTATGGTATTTAAAACGAAAAAATCGTGCATTTAAGGGTTCAATTTTACGTATTACAGATAGAAAAGTATTATTTGTTTGTTATACATACGGCCGAATATTGGAACGAATCTAACAAGTCACATATCTAAATTTCTTTTTGTTATTCGATCGTTAGTATAGAATTTTTAAAATAATAACCAATTTGCAGATATAGTTATTTGACTAGAAAATTAGTGACTACATGTCTGCGTGCTTCAGTTTTATTGTGATTTCTTGGAAAAGAATGATGTATTAAAACGATTCTATTCATGTACGTGACCCATACAGATGGACCGTTTCTTCATCGGTTCGGGACAATAGCTGCAAACAAATCACTCAATCATCAAGCTATTGAAGTGAGCCATTCAAAGACTTCGAGATAGGCAGTTAATTAATATCGATATCATGGCCATGACATCTCTACTCGGCCGTACGTATTTGTGCGTAGCTCAACTAGCCGTATTGATTTTGTGTGCGCGCGCAACATTAATCCCCCCATCCCTCAGTGGGTGGGGGCAAGGAAAGGGGGAGAGCGACGATTCGAATCGAACCTTTTTGCAGGGGCGAATCCCTTAGGTTAAAGCGATGTGTCGGTTACAAGGAATGTGCATTATAATTTTGTAATTTGCTCTCTCTTTTTTCGGATTTACATTTAAACTTTGATATTAGCGATCAATGATACCTTTGCTTTGTTGTCGTAATAAAAAAGTATTATAGTAAGAATAGATAAAATAATAATTTACCGTAACTGTTAAAGTTGTCACAGTTTATATAAATACTAGCTTACTAGCTTTGGGCCGCGACTTCATCCGCGTGGAATTAAAAAAAGAAAAGTGAGTAGCCTATGTGTTCTTTCAGACTATCCTCTACATCTTTACCAAATTTCATCGATATCCGATCAGCCGTTTAGGCTACAAACTCTAACAAACATCCATTCATCTAAACTTTCGCATTTATAATATTGGTATGATTAAAAATTAATGTATGTTTATGTGAAATTTATCGATATTAATATTTACATTAACTTGAGAATGATTTAGTAATTTGAACGTCCATTCTATACCCAAACCCTTGTTGGCGAGAGAGATGTCAGTTGCAGCTTCTACGGTCATTAATCATTGGTCGCGACAAAAAGTTATTGACATTCAACGGGATTCAAAATATCATTCCTAATTTTGAAGGCGAACGTAGTTGTTTAATAATCACCGAAGAACACTAAGCGGAGATTTCTCTTACTTAATGGTAAAGTAACCGTTGAATGACCAAGGGCGGATCCAGCTTTGGCGCGAGGGGTCGCATAGTCGTGGTCAAGACAAGAGCTTGACAAAATATATAATATAAATACATTTTGTCAAGCTCTTAACCAACCAGCACAAGGGTGAATGACTGAGAGTTTTTAATTGCATATTTAAACAATAAATTGTCGTTAAAGTGTCGTTTTACCCTCTTCATAATGAAATAATTGTACGAAGCTTTGAATCCGGGTTCGAGATAATCTTATTTAGATATTGTCGACATCAATTGTGCCTCGAGAATAAAGTGTTAATAATCTGGTATTTGTTTAATTCAAAGGGTGTAAATGTGTATGTTTTTGTAAAGACATCAAAATGTTAATCATTTTTAAACTTGGAACATAATTATTTAGGAAATTGATGTATAGACGCAAGATCTAATTACTTTTGTATCCTTTATTAAATTACTACTGCGCTTCATCATCACCAGCTCACTATACGTCCCCACCGAGGGGCTCGGAGCCTACCCTAAAGTTAGGGAGTCTAGGCCATAGTCAACCACGCTGGCCAAGTGCGGGTTGGTTGACTTCACACATATCGTTGAATTTCTTCGTCAATATGTACAGGTTGCATCACGATGTTTTCCTTCACCGTAAGAACGTCGGGTAAATTATGTACATATGAAAATTCGAAAAATCGAAAATCACATTGGTACATGGCGGCGGGATTCGAACCCAAGACCTGTAGATTACAAGTCAAGTGCTTAAACCACTAAGCCACCGACGCTCCCTACTGCGCCTATATTACGTTTAATCAATACTTTTTCCTCATTTTTGATGTAAAAAGTAAACATTTTTAAGTTAAAATTTTAATAATATTTAATTCTTTTCTGTAAGCTTTCATATTAATAACTTTTCAAATAAATATTTGTTTTTATTGAAGCGTAATTCCATTAAAAATATTAAGGTTAATGGATTTCTATAAATAGAGTTATCGTATTTGGTTTTAATTAAATGAAATTTGAGGAAAATTTTAATGTTATTTTTATAAATCATCTACATTGCCGACTGATCTTGAACTTCCCCGGTCTGTGTCTGACGGCAGAACATAGAAACGAATCTTAAACACTTCGCTTCGTAAGTATCGCTTACAATCAGAAAGATGTCGACTTTTTAATGGAATTAAAAGTTTAAGCGTGGCTTTATCATTTAAGACGCTGTAACATATTTAAATGCGTTGTCCTCACATGTCAGTAAAATATTAACGAGATCACCATTGCATGCCTGGTATTGGCATGCCAGTTAGCGTTCACTCAAGCCTTTAGCTGGCTACAAGTGTACCGGCTACTTGAATGTTCCCGGCCTTAAAGGGAAAGTGGTCTGGTCTATATCTCGGTTTCCAATTTAGTTTAAAGCCGAAGTACAAGATTTCTAAGTGTCTATTGTCACAATATCTGTATAAACTATGCTTTTATACCTGTGTTTGGATAATGGAAACATACTGTTAATTGCAACACACTATGTTTATTAGGTCCCTTTTAGAGCGGGCGCACACCTTTGACTAAGCTATCGCACAACTGTTGAGCGATTGTTGATCGTTGTTTCGCAGCCAATTCAACTGTTTAGTTGCACAACTAAAAATCGAGTAGTGTGCGTACTTCCATATAAGCTCATAGGAGTAAAAGCGAGACTTAACAATTCGATAGTTTAGTCAAAGGAGTGCGCACTCTCGTTACAAAATGACTCACGCCCTGGCAGCACGGCAGTGCGGCCGACGAAAGCGTCCCAATTAACTTTGATAGCAATTCAATCGTGCAAAGCAATCAGTTCTCAAAGGTTGTGTACGTTTAACCTTTTATATAAATAAAAGACAATGTTATATAAAGTATTCTAATTAAAAAATATTTTACTAGCTGTTGCTCGCGGCTTCGCCCCCGTGAAATTAAAAAAATATAGCCTATGTTACTCATAGATAAATTAAATTTCTAACGGTGAAAGAATTTTTAAATCGGCCCAGTAGTTTTTGAGTTATTTCAATACATACAAAAGTACAAAAATACAAATCTTGCATCTTTATAATATTAGTATAGATATAGATAAAAGAACATTCACTCAAAATTTTTTTTATAATAATAAACAGTGAAAAATCAAAATTATGTCGTTAATCTAAAATTTGTTTAATGTTTTTATTTAACTTTTAAATTATAATGAAAAGCAATTTAATCATATTTTGAAGATTTTTTAGCATAATCTTTTTCAATGCTCAGATTATCTTGTCAAACTCTCATTAAAGTTTGTTTAGTATGGGTTGTGTAAACATACAAAGGTTAATTATGTTTAGTCGATATAATCCAATCAGAGTAGGTAGTTGAAAATTAATCACTCACAAACCTCATAATTCGATGAATTTGTACCATCTCTTGTTATGTAAACAGAATGTACACACACGCGTTAAAACTGTAATTGTTTTGGCGACACGGGAGCTCGTCAACATAATCAACTAGAAACCAATTTAATTAACCCAGAAAATCATTTAATTAAAATGATGCCGACTCACGGATCTCATGGCTTTAATTATTCATCATTTGTTTTGATCAACTCGGTAACCATAGCAAAGGTTTAGTTGCTAAATAGATAGATTAAAATTACTATTCCGTCTTTCCATCATCATCACATTCCCCCTTATCCTACTCCCGTAGTGTCGTCGCAGCAGGATATCTTACTCCAGATATCTTTATTACTTAGTCCAACTTTAGTCCGTTTCCAGTTCCACCCTTTTCTTATAAGGAAAGAATTGGACGGGAAAGTGGATTTGACGGTGGAGGAGACGCTTAGGAAGGGAAAATATCCTCTTTATGTGCGTCTCCTCCTCCGTCGATTTAGGGTAGGCAACGCATCTGCAATTGCGGATGTCTATAGGCAGTGGTCGCTTCGCCATTTCGGCGGATTTAGGTGGCCGCTTGCTCGTTTGCCACCTTATTTTATAAAAAAAAATCTCTATCATCTGTAATCTTAGTCATCACTCCCTTCTTGATCATATCACCTTTCACGCAATCCATCCATCTCTTTATATGTCTACCTTTACCTCCACACTCATAACTAATGTTCTCCTTGTTACATGCGATTCATCCCTCTTCATAACAAGCCCATACCATGCTAACCTTTTACTCCTTAATTTCTCTACCACTCCAATACACTCTTTTCGCATTTTTGCCACATTTAATCTTCTTTCATCCATCCCTATTATTGCCCAACATTCAGATCCATACATCATGACAAGTCTTTCAACGCCCTAGTAATTTTTCCCCTTACCTAATTACTATTTACCTTAGCAATTGATTTTAATAACAAACAGCAAATTAATTGCACTCAAATTCCCTTTAGTGTTATATTTAGTATAAGAACTAATATTTCATAGTATTTAAAACATTTTAGTAAGTAGCTCGTATCAAGATTATTTAATCCACATCACAAGTTAAATGTAGTTTAAAACTGTGTTGATAAACGAATTATCGCCTCTAGCTTTAAAATAACGTTAAAGGCGCATCGGAAAACAAATTACGTATGTATATAAAGGCAAATCGGATCCCGGTCGGCAGTGGACAACGGAAATTGGCAATTTCTGAGCGGGAAACGCACGCCGGCGCCTCGCCTGATGAATGAGACTTCACTAACTACATCAGCGCCGCCGCGGCAATAAATTGAAATGTTTTATATTACCGCTTTCTAAATAGATTCTTTGAGTATCCATTTCGTATTTTTATAAAAGAGTTCAAATGTTAAAAAAGGGGTAATAAAAAAGTTGAATGTTTCTTAAAAGTTTTATTTTCTTTAATTTTTACACGTCATAACCTCAAAAATCACTAACCTCTTACTAATATCTTTTAATTGTTACGTTGAAAGCAGTATTAATTTTAACTTTTATGAAAGGCTATACAAATTATTGCGGACTTTGATATGCACGCATAGACGCTGCACTGCGGAATTCCACAGACTATTTAAATTCTAATGCGTACTGGTACGGGAGCTATTTCTGTTGCTTACGTCATATCTGGCTTATAATTTTTTTATTGAATGTAAAAGGCAAAGGTAACTTTTCCGTAAGTCCGATAATATTTTATTTGTAGGTAACATAACCGTTGTATTTTATTATCTGTTATGCTATATTACGTCATACATTCATCACTTTAGTATATAAGAAATACATAGTGTTGTGTGTAAAGAAATATGTTGTATTTTTGAGAACAAGTGTAACTCAGTGATTTTTACATAAGTGTTTATGAAGGTAATGTGTAAATTAAAAAAAAGTGAAAAATGTGTGAAAGTGAAAGGATATAGAAATCTTTTTGTATATAAGTTGTACATAATTATACTAATATTATAAATGCGAAAGTTTAGATGGATGGATGGATGTTTGTTAGAGTTTGTAGCCTAAACGGCTGAACGGATTTCGATGAAATTTGGTATAGATGTAGAGGATAGTCTGGAAGAACACATAGGCTACTCACTTTGTTTTTTTTTTATTCCACGCGGACGGAGTCGCGGGCGAAAGCTAGTATTTTTATAACGTAATGTTTATAGTTTCCTTTTTAACACATACCATTTATTACATTTTTAGTGACTGAAATATTTATGACAGTAAATGATAAACATTTTTGTATATCATCAAATTCTAAAGTTTTACGATTTTACAGGTTAAGTATAATACATATTCCTTCTGGGACTTTGGCAGTGAGCATAGAGATAAGAGATAAATGAGTTTAATTTAATGACATTTTAGTTCGGCTCGCCCGGTGCCATACCACGACCACACAGAAGACAGGCGTGAAGGGGAAGCAATTCCGCGTTTCGTGTGATGAGTGTGGTGACGGAGGCCCAATTTTAGTCCCTTTCCTGTTCCACCCTTTTCTTATAAGGAAAGCATTGGACGAGAAAGTGGATTTGACTGTGGAGGAAACGCATAGGAAGGGGAAATATCCTCTTTATGTGCGTCTCCTCCTCCGTCGATTTAGGGTAGGCAACGCATCTGCAATTGCGGATGTATGTGGGCAGCGGTCGCTTCGCTATTTCGGCGGATTTAAGTGGCTTCTTGCTCGTTTGCCACCGTATTGTATATAAAAAAATTCAATCCTTGAAGCCAGAATGAAACAAATTTCGAAGGTCAAAAGTTACTGCATTGCGCAGACGTCCTCTTTGGCACGTGAGGTTGCCATAACTTTGTTATTCTCAAATGTGCTAAATTGACTTTCCTTTTAAAGGGCACGAGATGTATCTTGAATAAAAATTTTACTGAGACGTGTCTTCAGTGGAGGAATGTTTGAAATTTGAATTAAAATCAGTAAAAAGATTGTAAAAGCAAGCTTTGGTACTTATTTAAAAAGTTAAATTGTAATCAATTAGTTGACAAACCTAACTGTACTTACCGTTAAAATATTTAGCTAGGGGATATTTTATTTGGAATAAAAATTAACAAATTAATTTTATGCAACACATAGTTTTTTAAAGTGAAAATTACGTTGTTTTTAATCGTAATGCTCAAACGATTTCTCTATTTATCAGCACGAGAATTGAAACATTAGTTCCGTGAATTACAAAAACGACTCAGTCTAGTGTTGAGGTAGTATGAGTTCTCGTATTCTACGTGATACGAAAACAGATCCTCTGGCATCCGGAATGAGTTTAGCACGTGAACTAATACCAGATACGGGTTTAGAGATTCACTACGGATTTACTGAAGTCAGTATTCTAAAATCACCTCTATTACCATTAATTAAGGCTCAACTACGAAGCTTCACTCGAAAGGGACTTCGACTTCGAAACTTTAGTTGAAGCTATCAATTTTAGTAAATGTTTCGAATTTGATAATTATTTTATTAATGTTTGTTGATTTAATGAACAACTTCCTGTTTCTGTAGCAAATATATTTTAGTGAATTCTAATCCTTGTAGAATTGAAGCAATAATCAAGTTTAATTTCTTCGAGAACTAACTAGTTTAGTTGAAATCTGTTTTCTATACTAACAAAAAGGAAACATTCGTATTTTTGTATGCCGAGGTAATTTTAAAAATTCTTTCACCATTGAAGAGTTATGATATCACTAACATAGGCTATATTACTATTTTCATTATTCCACGCGGAT
>LD688931.1:321583-336963 GCA_003118335.3 Papilio memnon | reverse complement strand
ACGGATGACAGAGTTATTTGGAGGACGAAAACCCGGTGCGCCGACCCTACGGGAGTAGGATAAGGAGGAGGTGATGATGATGATGGAAATCGACTGTGGTAGACACTTTAAAATAAACATGTTTAGATTAGAGTACGTCATAAAAACAAATAAATGACTATCTATGACGTGATTAAGAAAGGAAATTATATAATCTTGCTCCGCAACTCCTTCTGGAATTCTGATAATGTCTATTTCTAGCAAATCCAAACAAACTCCAACCTTCATCCGTTGAAAAAAGATATCAAAGCTAACTACGTAAGCAGAAAATCTTAGTAGAAGCTTTGAATAAACATAAATTTGTAACGTCGGCCGCCGTTTACGAAACAAGGGTTTAGGATCTCTTGATGCCCTCGCAATATTTACACGCGGCGGATCCCTAACAAAGGTCTTTTGTATCCGATAGGCCGCCGGAAATAATGCAGGCACACACCAATTGTTACACTTCGATAAAGTTACGATACTTCCTTTTCGCTTTTTATATTTTGCATAAAATAACAATAATTTTTGTACATATTACTTGACTTGTAAACATCGTGTGATCTTAATATGATGTCCCTCAATTAGGCTATCGAATGCAATATGAATTCCTTTAAATCGTATTCCATTCAAATCAACTATTGCTGCTTGATTCATTCGCTCACTTGGCACTAACGGAGACTAATAGCCGTATATTGAAACGACTTTTAAATCACAGCGTCTTAAATAGTAATGCGACGGTTAAACTTCAAATTCCATTAAAATGTTGACGTCAGATCAGCGTCCCTTACAAAGCTAAGTGTTTATGTTTTGTTTAATTATTTCGTCATAGTCCTCTAGATTAAAATTGAACTGAACTACTTCTAGAAGTCTGATTTCAAAATAATTACCAAAATGTTTCTGCAGTAATTAATCCTAAATGAAATAAGGAAGAAGAGATAGTGAATGTGTTTATTTATTTATTTTCTTCCAATAAAACAAAATAAAAATGGTAGCCGTTCTTTCGAATCTACATATAACATCGTTTTAAATCTTCGAATTCTACGCACGCGTCTGACGAAATGGATGGCAAACACAAGGCTATCCCATTTAGCCGCGTACTCCGTTTATTTGCGGTATTTCCTATCAAAAGAAAATGGAATTTCCTCTTTAAGACATTGGAATAAGAACTGTTTTTGTGGAGCATTTCTTTGTCAATTTTTTATTGGACGACACCGTATTCGGTGAAATCGTTCTCTGTTGAACCCATCCCGAGACTACTCTCAATGATGGCACCGAATGATATTGACAGCGATGAAAATTCATGAAGGTTTTTAGATAAATTAAATAAGTTGCGACATAGATTGGTTAGTAACAAGGCATTTCTCTGTATGTAAAGGTAATGTGATATTCAGAATCGTTATAATGCTACAATTATTATAATGTTCAAAGAAATCCTTAACGGGCTAATTTTAACTTGCATAAATTCTAAACAGTATTAGTTTAGAAATCAAGTACGATGATGAAAATTTGTGTTGCATGTTACAAAAACAACTTTTCAAATAATATTTTAACCGAGGTGATATAACCGATACAATATTTCTGTCTTATATCTCTGAGGTACCATGTGAAAGGTACACACATATAGCATCTATTTTTCAAATAAAGCAGACACTATTTTGCATTAGGGACAAGATATTCAATTCGTTCAGATGTCACAGACGTCGAGTTTTCTACGAAATACACTTTCAGCATTACGTGTATTCGATTTTCAATAGAAATGCGACGCTATATCGAAACATCCTCCCCCTGCTACCAACAATACTGTATAGAAAACTGAATTCATATTTCCCCTCAAAATGGCGACGGGCCGAGACTTTCAATCGCAACGAAATATTGCTCTGGATGCACGCGACAAACGGAATTTCGGTACTCTGTTTGTTACAATTGGATAAAAACTACTTCATACACCTTTATACTGTTGCTACAAGCTAACAGTTGCAACAGACTTTGAATTGTAGCTAAATCTACTCGTATATCTATATGAATATAATAAAGCTTAAACACACACTTCTTTGTTGCCTAAGATGTCAGCAATTACAGCATATTTTTGAGTAATTCTTTTTTTAATAAGAAGCCCTACACTTACGTCACGCTTTAGGCTATATATTTTTACGCCATTAAACTTAGGGGGTAAATATTTTGGATAAAAACCCTAATGTGGGAAAGAGATCATAAGTTGCTGCCAACATCAAGGAACAATATTGCCATGGTTTGTCATCATATCATGTCCTTTTGACATTTGCAATTGATAATTTGACAAGTGTAAACAATAAAACAAAGTTTTTATAATTTCACGCGGATGAAGCCGCATGCGAACAGCTAGTATGGCATAAAACGAAATAGCTGTTTTGCCAAATTGCGTTTCATTTGTTTGCTTTGTCTAAACTCAAACCATTTCATAAATCAGAGGTTTAGAAACTGCATTTATAATTGGTATTTAAACTGTCTCCGATTATACCAGCAAGGATTTTCATTTCCAGAATCCTTGTAACAGACGGCGTGAGACAGGAGTAAGTTTTTATCTTGAATACGAGCACATCTTGGAAGCTTTTGGTCTCAAGTTAGCGGAGTAGCTTTACGCGCTCTCTGAATTTCTTTTGTCGTCAGCTTGCAACTTAAAGTTGTGTAAGTGCCGTTGTGAATCTTGATTATTACATTTTTTGTATTTTATTATTTTCAACCAACTAGTGCCGACTTACATAATGATAGCTAAAAGTTGATAAATACCACATGTAAAAGGCTGTTTCTATTCATTGACATTAAAATATTATGGTTTGTTAGTTATTTGAAAATGTTAGTTCACACAACTACCTCGTAATATTTCCATATTAATGAAAGATATAGTAAAAAAAAATTAAAATTAAAATAACTTTATTAATTTTTCCCATTGGGCAGGGGAGTGATGTCCAAACTAGGGTGACCCCTGTGTGATGGATCACCAGGCCCCCGCCCCACAGACCAATAATAATACATATAAAACAAAACAAAAAAAAACATTATTATCTACTAAGACAAAACAATTATTTTTGAGAATTGTGAGTTGTATGTGTTGACATAACTCAAAAAACTGTAATCAGTATTCCCTTTCTTTATAAGCATTTGTGAAGTATATGAGCTTTTGTTTTGTATGCATGTATATTATTTTTAATTAATTTAACAATTTTGTATTGTCAGATGTAATTCTAGATAGATATAAAATGGAGATTCTTTATTCTCGTTTAATTAATAAAAGTCGTCACTTGGCCGCGGCCGCAGCGAGCAATTAACGAAACCAATTAAAAGATACAACAAACCTTTTTCGTGGAAACGCTAACAAAGACAATTCTCTTATTCTTTGTAACAATTTGACTTAATTAAATTATAGAATGAACGTTATTTACTGAAGAAACGAAGCGTTAATGAAATAATTATTGAAATTATTTTCAACGAACGCTTCTATTTAAAAATCTATATACTGCAAAGTAAAAATCTATACTTTTTATAGTAACTACTTTTCTCTAAAGTTTCTATAATATTAGGCGGTTCCAGCAACGTTTAACTACTCGTTAATGTTTTTGATTCCATAACTTCATGAAATGTGTTTCTGAGCTGCGTAACTAGAGTTTTACTCCTTTGAAACATAGGTTAACCTAACACTAACGAATTATTAGTTAATGATAAAATTATTGGAAACATCAGAAAACCAGCATAAAAGTGTATTTTTAAATGATATTTTTTAATAAAACACGAGACGTGTTTGTTTCCATAATATTCATAAAACAAAAAAGTTTTGGGATAAAGTTACACAGAGGGAGAGATAACAATACAAACAATTTATTTATCAAACCCGTGTCACGTCCAGTGCGGGATGGTGACGTTACGTTACAGTTTATTTGCATTCACAGGATAATGGATACGCGCAAAGTTAACGTTTTAATAGACCGCTGATTTATTATTTTTAAAACGTAAACAACAAATAAATATAGGAAGGGGAAATGTCCACTTTCTGTGCGTATTCTCCCCTGTCTAATATTAAAACACATCAACATATGCGAATGTCTTTGCAGCAGTTGCTTCGCTATATTTACGAATTTATTTGACCTTTTTTTTATTTGGTTCTTTTGTCACCTTATACTATAAAAATATATCTCATAAAAATTATAATAAACCTTACGTCTCTATTAGCAAGATCAATATAGTTAATACTATAATAATTTACTTAAAAAATATGTATTTGCCAAAATATCAACAGAATTTCTCAACCAGTATGAAAAGATATTAAAAATGTTAAAAGTAAAAGAACAAAGGGGAGAATAAAGCGGATAGAAAACCTAAAATAAACACAAGTTGATTGTAACTGACATAAAGGGATGTCAGAGAGTACGGAAAGGCGACACAAAGAGAGGCGGGGCTAAGAATTGGGCCACGGCAGCAGCGGCAAAAGACACAAACAAAAACATTTTGATTAGTACGTGCCTAGTTTCCCTTTTTTATTCGGAAATGGAGCACGCTTGTGAAAATACCGCGGTTCCTTTGACCGATACGATCTTACTTGTCTATAGATAAATGAAGGCTTTAGTATACTCGTAGATTGTCTACCTTAACTTAATTTGTTGTTGTAACAACTTGAAACTTCTTAGACATTCCCCATACTAAATAGTGATACTTTGTGGTCAATTAATTACTCTGAGTGTGGGTGTTATTACGAATATTGCCTAGAATAGTGAAGTATCTGGAAATGGTATCGCATATTTTATTAATAACTAGCTTTCGCCCGCGACTCCGTCCGCGTGGAATTAAATAAAAGCAAAAGTGAGTACCCTATATGTTCTTCCAGACTATCCTCTACATCTATACCAAATTTCATCGAAATCGATTCAGCCGTTTAGGTTACAAACACTAACAAACATCTATCGATCCATCCATCCATCTAAACTTTCGCATTTATATAATAATATTAGTAAGATTTTATTCGCAACGTCTAGGAAAAAGTAGGGAATTATTTTCATCAAGAGACAATGCACTATTGTTCCCATTCAGTTGGCGTTTTTAATATGCGCATAATAAATACGTATTTTTTAATATCCGCCTGCAGTTTTTATGAAGGAATTTTAATATTTAAATATTTTAATGTGAGAAAAAGAGTTGTATAATAGAATTATCAACACACTTTTCCCTCCCTCTCTCTAATCTATTGCAGGAACCAAGGCATAATAAATCATTATTTTATATGTTTAATGCTGATAAAACGGACCAATCCTTGTGTTAAAATTTCGGGATATCCTTGACGTATTTATGCTTAAATATATTGTTACCCTTTGAAGCATTTTTTTGACCGACTTCCCAAAAGAAGGAGGTACTCAAGTCGTCTGTATGTTTTTTTTATGTGTGTTACGCGATAGCTCCGGCCCTGGTAGACCGATTTTGAATTTTTTTTTTTTATCCGAAAGGTAGTGCTTGCAGGTGGGGTCCCTTTTTTTTGTTTGATTTTTTAGTATACTATTTAGTAGTTTTTGTTTATTTTTACTATAAAGCATTTTTCTCTAAATAAAAATGTGAATGTAACCATATGAAGGTGTTTAATCTTTTGATGCTTTTTGGTTTTAAGTTTTCCGATAGCAGGAATACATAAATTTTAATACCTTAAACTAGAAGCTTAGAATTTCAATTGAATCTTTTTGTTCGGAGAATTTTAAAGCGTTGATTTGTCGAATACGTCCGTCTGAATGTACATTTATTTCGGTCTTAACTTGAACTTTATGTGATAGTTATATCAAAACGAAATATTAAGGATATTCTTGAAAATTGTTTATTGATTTAAAAGGTCCATTTTGTTAGGCACGATCGATTTTGAAACTTAGTCATTGGCATTTTTTGTGCAATATTTTCAAACATTTGTACATTGAACCGTCAAAATAATATTACTTGTCTATATCTATACTAATATTATAAAGAGAAAAGATTTGTATTTTTGAATTTTGTATGTATTCGATTCACGTAAAAACTACTGGGCCCATTTCAAAAATTCTTTCACTATTCGAAAGGTAATTTATCTGTGAGTAACATAGGCTATGTTTTTTTTATTTCACGCGGGCGAAGTCGTGAGTAACAGCTAGTATTAAATAAAAAAGATAAGTAAATCCCAGTATCCAACACGATAGTATTGTTATAGAAAACGAATAAGGTTCTATCGTCATCATATTATCACTAACGAAATATCTTATTACTTTAGTAGTTAAACGAATAAACAAAGAAATTTAGTTAATATGCAGTACAAGTTGGCGCCATTCGCAATAATATAAAATTTACATATTATCCGACGATCTCTGCATGAATAAGGAATATTTACATAAAACATATTTGTTGGTTAACACAAAATCATAAAACATAAGAATATATTAAGAATTCCAAAACTACAAAGCGACAATTCGAGAATATGGGAGTACAAACCTATACCACGCATGTATAAGTTAGTGAAAAAAATATTATATCAACTTATCGATAACTTTACACTACATTTATCTTTAGTAAATTATTACAAGAGTTTTAAAGTAAGTCAATGTCCAACAAAGGAAAAGATCCGAAAGCCTTCCAACAATAAAGCAGTTTTCCACCTCTTTATCAGATTGGGATGTGAAGGGGGAAAAGGGGGAGGTGAAACCAAAGTTTTCATTAGTGCGAAAGCCAATGTTGCTACATTCTTTCCTTTGTCGTTGTGTCGTGGAAACGGAAAAAAGATAAGAGACGAATACGCGTTCCACTTTTCTTTTTACAAAGAATGGATGGCGGGGAAAGGGTTGAGTATTAATGAACCCCGCACTAGGTATTAGTAGCACCGATAGCGAGAACAGTGCTTGTTTATGTTGAGTATAGCTATTTTTATCAAGCGCTTTAACGGTTTAAGGATTAATCTGTAGTTGTTGAAAAAGTGTATTTTTTCCACTAGATTTGATTTATTTATTACCGCATCTTTTACGTTAATTCAAATAGTTTCAACATATCCTAACACATAAATCCGAATAATCCTCAAACATATCTTTTCAAATTGAATTTGTAATGAACACACGACGTAATTACACGATGGTTGTACACACAGGCGTGATCGTGTAAATGTAGTGCGTAGTTTATGAAAATCAACATGTTTATTTCGCATATTTCGATTAAATTCCATCCTCCAATTATCCTGCGTTGATTAAAATCGTGTTAACTCGCGCTGGGAATCCATGCGTTATGCCCAGCTTTGTGTTTCGCTATCCAACGGTTTTCCGAAATCGTGAATAGTGCGCGAATGAAAATTTTTAATCAACAGTTCAGTTATCGGTGCGTGATAGATTTTGCATGTTATTGTTTCGGGATTTACGTATTTGTTTTTAGGTTATGTTTATAATGGAATTCGAAATAAGCTAGTGGTACTATTATATTGATTGTAATTTACATTTGTTTTGAAATGAATTGTTTTTATAGCTTAACTTTCACAACGATAATAGGTTTCAAAACCTGAAAAAATATATAAAAACGTGTGTTGAAACAGTGTCATCAGCAAAGGCTTATTTTTCGGAGTTCGCGGCCCCGCGGGGCGCGGCCGTAGACAAAGGGCGTCAGGAACAATGGGCTCGTTTCTGTGAAGCTTGAATAACTGCCTAACTTTGTGTTTGCCCGCCATTTGTAATTGTCTACGGTTTAATCGGATTCGCTTTTCGGCTTATTCCGACTCACGCAGTGCGGAATCCAATGTGTTCATGTTGAATTACATGTACAGTCGCGTTATTTGATTTTTTATTTTGCTTATACTCTGTCATTTTAGATGTTGGTGTGAGATTAATAATTACACTTGATTTCGGAGACTTCTTAACAGAGTTATTGTTTAAATATTAACTTGGAGAAATTATATGTTACGTCGATTTTTCCCTAGTAACTGCAGATTAAATTATATTTCCCATGAAAATTATAGCAAGTAAAATAACCTATAAAGATAATTACACCCTATTTTATTAGTTACAATTTCCTCAATGACGTCATTTCACATTATCCTCGTAATATTTTAATAATACTTAGGGTAATATCTAAATTACGAAGGACACAATAAAAATATGGAAGATGCGTGTTTGTCATGGTATTACGTCGTGGCCGTAGCCTCGAGTTATTATATAGAGTATCTTGGTAGATTTAATTAGAGTACACATGGTAGAAACACGTGTCAGAAAAATTGCTGATGTGATATTTACTACAAAAATGATAAAATATTAGTCTAAGACGGATATTTGGCTGAAAAAGGCGCTGCTATCGCAGTTTGTTCTGTTAGAAAATATGAACCTACATACTTTGTCGTAGAAAATGGGATAAAATAATATATGACAAGACATCTACAGTACAACAAAGTTCTTGTGAAAAAAACAAGTGAACTGCTGTTATTTAGTTTGACTTTATCCACAGCTCAGATGTATCCGTGTCGGTCTATAATAGTGCAAATCTTTTTCTGGGTAAGCCGGTTTGCAATATTCCTTGTTCGGGTTTAGTTTCCACAAATACATACTTAGCGCGTAAATTGCTTGAATTTTACAGAATTTAAACATTCTTTATTAATTCGAATATTGTGAAAAATAATGGAAATTAATAGAAAACCTTAAGTATTTTATTAAGCAGAAAAGTACTGTCATTATTCTGATATCTAGTCGAATTGTTTATTCATCGTGACTCATATGGGGTATACGCATGACTCAGCGTAAAGTATTGTCACAACCCCTAGCCTCACCCTTCACCCCCGAGCATTCAGCTACAGTATACTGTTGAGTTAGCAAATGTTATTATTCATCTTGATAATTATTATACGTTTAATGACTTGGATAGTTAGTGATAGTGTTTTTCATTAAATCTACACTAAGAAACGCTCTAACTAATAAATGACTGCTGTTAATATCATAAGGTACGATATTATTTCGTAGTACATATTATGAATGCCTCTGACTGCATTCACGCAAAGAAAAAAATTTGGTGTAGTTAAAAAAATTGAAGTTAATTACAGTATATTATATTGTATGAAATATGTGATATATAAAAATTGGGATTAAATAACTCAAGTTATAAGATTAGCAAAAACAATATTATTTTTCTAAGACTATGCTCGTATAAAATATCGAAATAAAGTCAAGTATAACAGTATGAATTCAAAAAGGACCTTCGATATGAAAATATCGCGAGCGAGAGATATTGGAAGGTAGATCGTTTCTTGTTTAGTTAACGGTTCAACGAATACATCTTAGCTATCAGACTTCGGAATGGTTTTCATAAAGCAATATTTCTTTAGACCTGTTTGATTTCCAGACGGCGTTATTCTAATAAAGGTAGCTTCGAAAGTAATTCCATACAATGGAATACTAAAAAAGTTGTAATAGTTGTAAAAGTTGCAAATAAAATTAGTAAAAACTAGCTTGTGCTCGTGACTTTGTCTGCGCTGAATTAAAACAATCTATACTAATATACAGCGTAAACACACACTACTTTGTTGCCTAAGATGTCGGCAATTACAGCATATTTTTGAATAATTCTTTATTTAATAAAAAGTCCTACACTTACGTCACGCTTTAGGCTATATATTTTCACGCCATTAAACTTAGAAAAGAAAATTGTAGAGATATACTAGGTATTTTATAACTTACTGTTTTAGACGTTTACTTTTATTTTATGATATCAATATTATCAACTGATTTGATATATTTATGATATTCATTCAATTAGAAATAATATTTACTTCAAAGGCTTTTTTCTTAAATGAAAAGATTCCCTTTTGACTTTGCCGTAAGAGGATTACCATCTTTTTTTTCAAAGTTTCCTGGTATAATTATACAACCAATTAAATAGGATTTTCTTTAATATTTTTTATAATGCCTATCAAGTATTTTTTCTATTAGATTTAGTTGCTTTTTAATATTATACAGTAATGATAAATCCAATTTACCACCGACCTACCGAAGAATATCGAAAACCCGCCAATTATCAGCACAAATACCCTTCATAATTACACTTAAGTCTTCGACGTTACGAAGAGAAGCTTAAAAGTCGTTGAAATATCCCGCCTAATTGGGTAATAACGTTTTTACGTCGAGTAATTAACACAAAATACGACCACGAACTCAACTTATTTTGTTAAAACCTAATTAAAGCATACTGTTAAATTATTTATTACAAGGATAGAAAAATATCTTACTACATTTTTTAAAATAAATATAAAAATATTGACTTTATGACTTCCATTGCCATTAACATTATAAATAGACATAATTTTACTTAACTTACTACCCCATTTAGAAACATTTAATAGTTACTTAAACAGTCCCTTAGTTAGGATTTATCATATAGATCTACACTAAGGGCTTTGCTTAATAACCACTGATGATGCTAAGTAGGAATTTTCTAAGTTAGAACCCCTAACATAGTTACAAGATTAATTACACAGTATCGTAAACCAAAAGTGCCTATGTTTACAACACAGAGTAAGTGCATTGATACGAGTTAATTTCGTCTACTGCTTGTAACACTAACGATTTGTTTTGCTCGTTGCTGCTCTGTAGTTGCGCGATAAGGGTGATGGGGGCCTATTTTATTGCTAATGGTTTAATAATCCCAGCGGGACGGCCAATTCAAACCCGGTGATGCATTGCTATTTGTCGCATCAACATCGTCTCTAGTAATCTTTACGCTGATTATATATTGTCGTCAAAATGTTACTCTCGTAAATACGAATGACTTTTCTTAAATTAGGAGAGGAACGGAACGTAATTATTGTAAGTTTTCACCATTTCACCACTAGATGGAGTTGATTAGATTCTTAATTAATTACAATTTTGTGTCTTTTTTACAACTTTCTTATTCAATGAGTCTTTCATAATATGCTTGTTTATCGGAATAAGATAGTGTCAACACCACTGTCTTACTTTCAATTATTAATTTACTAAAACAGTGTAAACAAAGAATGTCTTGACCCCAAAGGCAATACTAAATGTCCACTTATATCCTACTTATATTATCGACACTAAACATTCCGTGATGCATTAAATATTTCGCAGTCCATTTTCCGACAGCGGTCTGGCCATGATATCGCCACCACATTATCTCCGAGGGACCAATTCAGATGCCCCCGGACTATAACATACCCATAACAACCTATAAAAAAACTGCGTACATTCTTAACTCCCCACTGGAGGTTGTATTTTGCTCCAAGCAGCATTTTATTGGCCCTCCAGCTCTCTAATCTCCTTTAATAAACCTCCTTGGGAATCCGAGCGAATAAATATTTCAGCTCAACGCTATCTACGTATTGCACACCGAAGTACGGAAGTTGCTTTATTTGCGTTTAATTTATTTTAAAGTAGACAATTTTATTTACATTTAAGTTTAGCTTAGTTGCGGCCACTAATGGATGTTCGTATAAAATTGAGGAAGAATATACACTAAAATGTATTGCTGGAATTCATTTTACATTCACTCATGATTGTACGTATAAAAAAGTAAAATAGAAATATCTTAAATTATTTTTTTATAAGCTTTGAATTTTTGTGTTTTCTTTTTTATTTTTTTCTAATAACATCTTTTTAATCACACGGATAATTCAACAAAAACTATTCGAAAATATCTATTGTTATTTGTTTAAGATTAAAAATCAAATTATCCGATAAAAACTTTAACAAGCAACAAAAGACTTTTTTATTCTTCAAACCTGATACCTTTCCCTCGTTATAATTAAAAACAGCCACCATCTTGAAAGCTTCGTCAGATAGACTTACCTGGAAAAAAATAATCACGTCATTAATTTAAAGGTTTAAAAAATTTAATATTATTATATTTTAACTGAAAGTGTAAAATAATAACGAAAGTACGTATTGAACATTATCTTGCAAAATTGAGAAGGTTCAGAAAGACGAGTCAAATCGTCAGACTTATATGCGTCCTTATCGTGACTGGGCTACCGTCCCGAACGTATACGTAATTTTATAATATAAATATAGAACGATGATTTTGGTTTTATTTTTTTAATATTGTGCTGCATACATTTGTTTGTTATGCCAATTCTTGAGCCGAAATAATAATGCCTTCATGATGAATAGACAATGACAACAACAATAGTCAACATCGATCGTTGTTGAACACTAATCAATTAGAGCCCATGACTTGTTGGTGTCAACACAATACGACAATTGTACAGACAATTTCATTCATATTTATTCATATTATTATATTTAAAATCATTTATACGAATGCCGTTAATGTTAGCTTTATAAATATTTAGAATTATATTGACAAATCATAGCATATTTGATTCAGAATTAGTGATCTAGATTTATAAATGAAATATGAATTTATAAAAAGTTGCAATTAGATTGACTCTGGCTTATTTTTCTTTCAAAATTACAAATGTAAAGTTTACTAAACTCTATAATTTGTGGATCTCAAAACTGGCATCATTTGTACTAAATGAACAAGTCAGAAGACCTAATAGAAAGCAATGGCTTTCAGTAGACTCTAATAAATAGACTTACAAAGGGCTTTGTAATGAAGTACATAACTTTGTGTACGTCGTGGTGTCTCGCCACAAACTGAGACGGGTCGGAAACTACATTTGTTATGTACTTCGGTCACGAATTACGTTTCTATATACTTGTTAGGTAACTAGTATATACTATATATATAATCAAGTATAAAATGTTAATATAAAGAAGATAAATTAATGGTATATTAATTTATATTAGTAGTCGAGATTAGCCGATGGCTACAAAGGAAGAGGCAGACCGAAGAAAGTATGGATGGATTGTGTGAAAGAGGATATGCTTAAGAAGCTAGTGGATTCAGATATGACGGCTGATATAAATGTATGGAAGAGCAGCACATGCTGTGCCGACCCTCCGTAAGGGATAAGGTCAAGTTGATGATGATGAGTCGAGATTAGTTAGTTAGAAAGTCGATACAATTGAAATCATTGGTTTTCAAGTAATTTTCAATAATTTTCATGTTAAGCTCTATTATATATGACTTTCGATCGAAAATATTTGTAGATAAATAACTTATAGAAATATATTGAGCAACAAAAATATATTTATAACTTAATTTTATACTAGAAGCCATAAATTCGTCAAACATCAGAAGTTTTGAAATTTGGCAATTTTCTTTCAAAACTTTTCCCCGAATTCAGCTTCTGTAATTGCGTGTAGATTGCGAAGATTTTTACGAAATCAAGTAAATCTCGACGTTAAAAATCTTGCAGAACTTTGTTGCTTTGCAAAGTTTGTACGGTTTTTTTAATTTTACTCACGTAATAGAAAACGTGATTCGTTTATCATGTTTAAAATCGATAGCAAACATTTTCAAATACAAAACATTGAGAACCTTTCTTACTTCATACTAATATTATAAAAACAAAAGTTTATGTATGTATAAGTGTATATACATGTTACTTTTGTTTTAATTCAGCGCATACGGAGTCATGGGCATAAGCTAGTAATCTTTATAAAAAAGAAGAGATACATTCTCTTAGTCTACAGTCGTAGAAAATTCTATTTACTGCATCCTAACAAACAATATGTACCATCATAAATTCAAATACTATGTCTAAAAGATACGAAACAACTTATTGTCCCCCGAACGTAATGACGTCATATAAATCCGATCAGGCGGCCTATTCCGAACACATGCGATAAAAAAACTATAACATATTCAAGCGGCAAGTCGAACGATATTTACGAGTTTTCGTAACACGAAACAACCTCCAGGCGTAAACTAAAATTTACATTCTAGAACAAAGCACCCTACAATACATTTTATGCTTAAGCTCGAATAACGAGCCAATATAAACAGCTGTATTTGAAATTGAACTTTGTGCCTATGACATTAAGTACATATTACAATCTCCAAGATGTTTATTATCGAGTTGATCGAATACAAATTGTTTCATTATAAACCTAATTATAAGAAGAGAAGGTTGCTTTTTCGCTGTTCCCGTAGTGATCTTATCATGTTGAAGAAAAATGGCTTTTATATCAACTCCCTCAGATATGAATTTGCCGTTGTGGAATACAAAATAAGCTTTTGTTTCACTCGGAAGGAACACCCTCGTTCCCTGCGGCGGTTGTAAGGTCAAACATGAACCCCCGTCTTTTCTCAAGAGGGAAATAATTATTTTTCATTAATTTTACAAGGACTCGCGTTAATATAAGAGAAATTCGAATAATTTACGATGTCTCAAACAACACAAGACTCATTATTTTCGTAATAACAATCAACTAAATTAATAGCTAATTATAATTTGCCGAATTCCGGTAGTCCCTTGTCATCATCTTATATAATAATTGAATTCAACTAGTCCTAATTTAAAACAAAGTAAATAATCACTTTTGTCCTTAAAGTTTAATTCGATATTAAGTAGTCAATAAACAAAAAGGATAATATTCGCAATAAAACAATACTAAAAATTTTAGACAGCACAGACAAATAAGAAAAGAAATCCAATTTACAATTTCAATGCGAAATGTTGAATAACTCAATTCGAGACTGTAAAAAGCGTTGTCCAGAATACTGATAAAAAGTTGTTATCTTATCCTACAAACTAATACAATTGTAAAAAGGAACGTTGTCGCAATATTAATAGATGTGTCTGTGAGAGCTTAAAGCCCTATGTTGTCGCCTTGACCTGGATACTCGAACATTTTCTCCATCCAGTTGGTACGGAGTTTGAATTTTAAAACTAGTTTCTTTGTCTTTCTAGGTTAACGAAGGCTTTTCAACGCTCGGCCCAAGGTCTGGAATTTGTTACCAAGTTAGCTCGATGCGGCAATTAATTTCGAGGTAGCCAAGAAAGTCTCAGCCGTAAAGGTAAGCTTATGTTCTAAAATAGTAACCTTTCGTAGAACATGCCAGCAACTTCTTATTTAACATTTTAAATATTAATTTATTTGTTTATTATTTACATAGTAGTAAACTTAAATGACATTGAAATTCAATACCATACTTTATAAATAACCGCTCCCTTTGATCATAATTTAATGTCAGTAGATCGATAATGACGACCGTCCTCGGAGGCATTCAACGCACGAATGAGCACGCGCTCACTCGTAACTTTCTAAATACCGTGATATTTGCTGACTACCTACATTTCATAAAATATGGAGAACAAATGCTTAGATTTGCGTCGACTAGATACTTTCAGCTGGTACCTAAGTTCAGAAAAAATTTCGTTACACATATATTATAGTTTTTATTATTTCTTCATTTAATTAAAAAATTACGATTGGATAAGATACGAAATGAGTATATTAGAGGAAGTTTGAGAGTAGCCCCAGTGGTTGAGAAAATAA
>LD688931.1:299927-313987 GCA_003118335.3 Papilio memnon | reverse complement strand
GATTAAAAATTTAAATACAGCAACAGCAAATTAACAGAAAAATGTTCCAACATTAATGCTGTAGGGTTGTCACTATTGGAACTTTGTTTTCATAAAAAAATATATGATTGGCAACCCTATTAAAATCACAATGGCAAAATTGACTATTATATTGGCTGAGGCATTAATTAATACTCTGCTGAAAAGCTTCGAGATAAACGAAATTCAGAGAAGTGATGTGAAACATTTTTTATCGATAATCCATTGAACAAGAACAAACCAGATTATGTTCTTTCATTATTTAGCTACTTTAGGGAAATGGTTTCATTATTTTATTAACTGTATTATATTTTACTCTACGATCAGTTGGAGCAAAAACAAACACAAACAAATAAAGATTTACGATTGTATTTCAACTAGATTTACTAGTAACAGAGTAACATAATCTATATCTAGAACTTTTATTTAATCACTTGCGGGCAAAGCTACGGACAAAAGCTAGTTGTACATAATGTCTTCTCGTTCCATTTTAGTTCTATAAGCAGTCAAGGCACGTACAAACTTGCGGAATTTCTCACTCAAACATATCTCCGTGGACTTTAGAGAATATAGTCAGAACTTTAAATAGGAACTAGACCGATAAGACGTGTATAAGAGAAACTTTATTCCTTAGTTCTTTATTTCTTAGAATCAACGTATAAAGACAGTTTATTTATTTAAAAAAAAAACTTATTTGACATTTTATTTCTAGTGTAGCAATAAATGTGGAAAATGGAAAATTATTCTAGACTTAAAATTCATTTTTGTATCTCTTATAACCCTAAAAGTAAAACAGGATTAAGTTGGCATATTTAGAAAAGGACACGCTGAAATAACTTTATAAGCATACAATTAAAAATTAATAGCATTAAGCTGGTAAAATATTTACCGTAGCCGGCCATTGTTTTGGTCTTAATTTACCGAGCTCAGACTGACGGCAACTTTGAGCATTGCTATAACCGGATTAATTTTTTCCCCTTTATTTTAGGAAAGTCCTAATTATATCTAGAATTTTAAATGCAGATTATTCTGTTTTGTTTGGTTAAAAACACGAACGCTTTATCTTTTGTTTGTTTAAATAATAAACCGACTGTGGAATAAGACGAAAATAAATAAAGATTTAATATTGATAACGCAAAAATGATCAAAGTTCTTCAAATCATTTTTTAACACGTTTCCTGCCGCAAGTAAAATCATAATTCTTCATCTGGTACGGCGGCGGGCCAAATTGCGCCCCGAATGATATTTCCGCCAGTGTGCGGCAGGCCTTTCTAGACCCACCAGCAATAGGATAGATTAAATTGATATAATATATGTGGAATCATAATGTATACATTTTACGTAATGTATGGTATAACACCTAAAATAATCGTTTCGCACTGGCGATATGGACATAGTTTTCTTCGTCCGTAGCTTAAGTACCGCGTCAGTCCGATATCACCCTGTTACGCAGTGAACGTGTTAATAGATTCAACAAAATATTGTTTTTCTCTCTTACTAATTTATATTATAATATTATAAAATATGGTTGTTACTGTTTAATTTTACCAGTAACAGCTTAGCTTTCCACATAAATGACCTTGGTTAACGAATTTTTACACACTTTAACATTTAATTATTTAAACACAGTCGTAACAATAGAGAAATAAAGGAACAAACTAGGTCACAATAAGCACAAGCAACTAACCTCAACCTCAGTGCTATCAGCTCCAAAATCAACCTTTAAAATACATTGTTTTAAACGACACCGTTTCTAATTCCACAAACAGCTATAAACAAACCCACGTCAATTAAAGCTCTTACAATGAAACTTAAATGCGCTATGAATTTTCTACTGTTTGTGGTGAACAACCTTAATGTGGCAACTTGATACATTTTAGTAGATCTAAGTTGTAAGTACTTGACGTTGAAAACTGCTACGACTCTAATACAATACTTAGTCCCTGAAGATACTAGTATCTCGAAGTTATTGTGTTTTCAGATTTTAGTAATAAGTCCTGAAATTATTATGTTTCAAGACTTCTTAATGGACTCAGTGTTGCGAGATACGAAATAGCTTGTAAGTACGCGTACGTGAAACTCTAAATGCGCCTAATGGACTTTAACCACGCAAGCTTAAAACTGAACAGGGCCTAATTTAAATAATATACATCAGCGTAGGTGCCGGGGCGAGATAAGCATCTCTCACGCCAGAGGGAGGCGTCGGCGTTATTATTGCTCAAAGAAGAGTGGTTCAATTCATACGCGAAAGCGTTTATGGAAGTTGGATTGAACTAAAACTTTATCACTAGCGTGTCGTAATGATATTAATAGTGTTGTAGCTGTTATCCTAAATTGTAAATCTTTAATTGTATTTTACCAACATTTATTTAGTTGTTAGTAATAAAACTTAGAAATTCTCATCCAAGATTTATGATCACCATGTCTCGCAAAAGATGTCTTTCATTGTATTAATAATAATTGTATGGTAATAATAGTTAAGTTTAAATCACCTTATTAATATAAGTATCGAAAAATAATATCATATTTATCCGATTAACCTTTTTCTATGTAATCACGAGGCAATTTCGTTTACAAATAGAGAAACGTGCTCATAGTAAACTAAGGCTCCATTTGTGTAATAGCCGCATTGTCTGTAAACATAAGCAATAACAATAGAATTGTGTTCAATTTTCGTAATTCTCTGGCTGATCGTTCCCTTCGTTTGGAGCAGGCTTGCTTGCGGAACCCTTAAGATACGCGACGAAAAATACATTTAGAAGTTTAGACAAGTGTACGGCGTTTTGTAACTATTGCTTTTATTTTACAAAAAAAGGCGAATAAAACATTAAGAATATAATTCGGGTATCAAATATGTTAATACATTTGTCATTCATTTAATCAAATTACCAATTAAACGGACAAACACATAAATTGCTGATACAAAAATAATAAAATTAATCTTCACATCACCTAAATATTTTAAAGGTTCCGAGTGTTTACTGTGACCTTAATATTTTAATTAACTAACGCTTCATCAACTAGATACTGAAAACTGGATGTATTGCATAATTAAAAGCTATGCATAATACATAAACTATAAACCAATATTACTTTGAAACTATGAATAAGCACAAAATGAAACATTTTGTCTGAATAACGAATCCATCTAAGAAGTAGGTCATGAAAATTACATCGAAACGTATTTAATTAATATATTCCAATTGTATCAGAAATTCATTAACATATTCATATTTTAAACAACTTCCAAACGTCATTTGGATATTAAAATCGCTTTGTATCAGGGCATCCATTTAATTATCTCACGATATTTCATTACAGGCGCTCGAAAATATTTTGCATATTAACTGACACAGTCATATTAATAATGAAAAACCCTAATATTATACATGCTAGAGCAGAAATAAATTGGATTTATCCGCTTATTAAAATAAAGTACATGAATTTCCAGTCAATTTGTTAGTCTCTCTTGGTAGTAATATCATCACCAGCTCACTATACGTCCCCACCCAGGGGCTCGGAGCCTACCCTAATGTAAGGGGTGAAAGGGGCTAGTAATATAAATAATTCTAATTTATAATGATTATTTTATCGACTAAAACTTGTCATTCTAACTGATTTAATACCTAAGTATGGTTACTTAGGTCTGACAGAAATCTTTATAATAATTTTGAAGCGCTTCTTTTGAGAAATTTATGCATCTTCACGTTTAGAAGATAAATCATCGTCACAAAATGCTGATAAATCTCTGATCAAACTGAAAATGTTCCGAAGCCGACGCCCGCTCGCGAACTAAAAAGTAATAAAGTAGCAACCACTTGAAGCGAAGATAAACTCAGAAGCAGGAAGGCACAGAAGTATCCTTGAGATAAGCTTGGAAAAAATCTTGCTGGAATAATAAATAAACGACAAGCGATGCTGCCATAATCTTGACGTATATTAATGAATTTCTTTTGCTAAAGTTTTAAGACTTATAGCTTTGGAGAATAAAAAACAGCTCATTTAACTAATAACACTCTTGTTTGTAGTTTGAAACAAAAAAGCGAAGTTTGTTAAGTACATTTAAACATGGAAATTTTGGCGTCAACCCAACTCATTTAACAACGAAACAGTATCAAACAGATTGTAAAACCGACAACTGACACCAACAACCGACACGACAACCGACTAAAACTTCATTTAAATATATTACTTAATTTATATGAGTTACCATGTACTTTTTTTAATTTAAAATTTAACAGAATTTGTTTTAATTTTTCTGCGGCCGCTTTTAAATTGGACCATACGTCTCCGGACTTTAAGGAGGCGTCTCTTTAATGAACATAATCTTAATCGCATTGGCCTTTTCGTTGGTAAATAATTTAATAAAGGAGCAAATAACGCTTTAATAGCTTAATTGTTGAAATACAAGAGCCGAGCTTTCTTTGTTCAGCTTATTATGTTTAACGAACTTTATACTTCGGATCTACAACAATTTTAAGTCTTTAGACACTTCTTACAAATACAGCGGGGCTATTTTCATAATTATTATAATACTTACGTACAACACGGCTATAAAAATGTTAAAAGTAATCGAGTAGCATAAATTATATGCATAATATTCCATTCTTTAATTTAATTTTCATTTATATACTAAAGAAATACTTAAAACCTATGGCATTTAACCTATTTTATATCTATTAAACATATTTGATGGTTCTCGAAATTCCCAATTGTCGAGTTTAATTTCTTAATAGAAATAGAAAATACGACCCTGACCCTTTTACATTCTAGTAAATAAAATTTAAGTTTTCTGTTATTACAAAGACTTTTATAGCTACGTTTAAATAAAGCATTTTATCCTACGCTCAGTAAAAAAGAACATTTTCAATTTTAAAAGCCATTCAACACTCGTAAAGTGTTGTAAATTTAAATAGACCGTACTTTGCGCCTGAATTTTTAAGCGCACGTAAAATTTTAAATCGAGCTATCCTGTACTTTAATACTTCCAACTATTTAAAAACACATTTTCTTTTCTACAAAAAATATAGATAAAAGTAGCTTAATATAACCATCAATAAGGACTTCAAGTTTTACACAAGTTTATCTAAAATAGTGTTGTTTTTTGTTTCGTTAGAAACCTTTTCTTTATTAGAATAAAATAGAAATTCTCACTTTACGCCTTTGTAAGCGAAGTTAACTCTTTTTCATGAAGTATATATGCGGAGAAAATAATTTCCGCTTTAATATGTAGAGCACGTATTTAAGGTCTTTAGGAAAAACGAGTCAGTATGCCAGGGACGCACTAGAGTTCGCGAGTGGAGCCCTAATGAGAGACGACTGTACATGGGTAGTAAAATTTTATGTGTTAATTTCATTAAGATTTAAATTATAACTGGCAATGTCAATATTTATAAAATGTATTAAGAATTAAGATAAAAGTTTGATAGACTGAATACCTCACTGGAATATAGTGCTACATTTAATGTTACGAAGTAAAAAGTGTTTGCAAAAATGTTGTCCTAATAATATTGCCGCATTCTCGAATGTTTTGTAAGTGAAGAACAGAATTCCGTATAATTTATTATTAAGCGTTCGCTACGAATTGTAAAGCGCTGCAAAATTAGCGCAATATTTGCGCAAATAAATGAGAAAAGTTTCACTATTAACCGCAAGAGAAGCTGCGGAATCCAGCGCTTTACGCTACACCGGCACGACAACGACAGCGCTGAATTGGTGCTGTTCGCTACAAAGTACTACTTTTAAGGCGCCTCATTACTTCGTTTATATTGAATTGCCACAAGCGACCTCCTGCTCGTTAATTAGTTTTAGTAGTCTTAATAACTTCGACTAATTGTGTATTTTAGTTAACGTTTACAAAATCATGTTTAGGTATAAATATCTACGATTTAAGATCGAATATAAGGCTACGATCGATGCACAGAATTCATATATTACTATGACGATGTTTTCCCGTAATATACGTTTTACTTCTGTAGATTCAAAGAACTTTTGTAATTATCACACTTCTTAATACTTTAATCAAGTTCTAAAACACAGTTCCAGTTTTTCGGAACGTTTTAATAACGTTCAAAGCCATCTAACTGTAGAAAGGACGTCCGAAGGAAATCTCCTTAGAAGTTCCTCTTCACTATTCGGTAGGTCATTACGGAGCGACGGTACAAAGTTTTAACGACGAACCTGAAGCCATTGCGAGATAAGATAGGACGTAATCACCTACAAATTGATTTAAGATCCCTAAAGTATACACAGAACTCAGAACCATGACAAAGAAAGATTATTACACGATAAATAAAACATAATCTCGTATCCTATAGTAGATAACGTTTAATGTTGATTTTCAGCTATTTTTTCTATTCAATTATCTAAATTTGTAGCTTCAATAGCAGTGTGTTACTATTCTCACAATGTCTCTTTCATTTTCATTAAAAATATAGAGACAACAAAACAATTATTACTACAGCAGTCGAAATTCACCATTAATTGATGTTGCAATATAAAATATCGACCTTTTTAAGAAACAATTTTGTAAATAAAATTTTGTTTCATTTTGATTGAATTGGAAATCTCAAATGGAACGTTTAATGTTGGATTGTTACAATAGCCGTTATCTGAGAGGCAGAAGTCGTGATGCGGCCATTTATCTCCCAGCGCTCTTGGGGGACGCTTTGCCGTTTGACACAGGCTTTGATTGCTTGAACGTGAAAAAAGATTTGACTAGAAGCCAATATTGAATGGTTTTTTGTGAATTTGAGATTCGAAATAACGGGTTCCCCTTATAAGTTATGAAGAATTAACTTTGTATTATGATTGACAATATCAACAATAATCCTTATTAACAGGCCAATTTCTTATCTAATTTAAATAAGTTAATCTTGTACTTATACACACGATATAAGCGAAAAGATTAAATGTTAACTTCATTAGACCGTTAAAAACGTGCAACCACTGAATTTCTTTGGTTCCTATTTATTATTCAGTAGAAGTCCAAAATCTGGGCGAGCATAATTTATGAAGCCATATTTCTCAAGCTTTCACTTAACTCCCGGAGGCTCAATATTGCTAAAACGTCCTCGGAACTACACTCTGAGGAGGTTAAGTTTACAAGTTTGTCTTTAAGAAACTCTAGAGAAAGAGTAACGCCTGAGATTGTTCTTTGGCCTTTGTTAAATAACTTAATTTTTGATGTAACTTAACTTTATACTTTGAATTAATAAAAAAAAAAGTTTCCTATTTAACGGTAGCAATTCAAACAAAAGCAAGAAAGGTAGTCAATTGGATTATGTTTAAAAGTGTAAGCTATATTATTCTCAGTCACAGTGAAATTTACCTCTTACAATAAAGTACTTGTTTTAATTACACAAACGGGTACAGGGTAAAGGCTAACAACGCATAATTCACATAGCCTGGCTCTCCTCTATTTAGGGCAATAAACCGTTCCCCACTTTGGCTCGCACCGAATACCGCCCGTATATTTCAAAGGTATTCTCGCATTTCAGAGGCACTGAGCTATTTGACGTTGTTCACGGTATTTTGTTGGAAATATAAAGTATTTTCTACTACGGACATAGGATTATAGTCTCGTGATAAAGGCTTTGTAGGGCCCTTTTTATTAGAATTTGTACGCCACCAGAAACACCCATTTCCATGACAATTGCGACCGCACTAGTGAAAATATATAAAAACCATTTGATCATGTCCAAAATGTTATGTCAGTATAAACAGTCAAAAACGTAATTATTATAATACAATTAAAACAAATTCGAAATCCGCTTCAGCGCATGGCTTGCAGTGTACACTATCGTAGTCTATTAGAGAACGCGTCTAGTGAAGTGTGGGACGGGAATCCATTCTGCCTACAACGCCACCAAGCGGAATGGACCGACGGCTAATGTAATTGCCGACCTGACGTCCTCACGTGTCCATTGTACCCGCTCTGACGTCGACACGTATCCATTGTAGGTACATGTCGATTCAATACCAATTCATTTATAATTGGAGGACTTGTTCGTTTGTTTGAGATAAATATTTTGCTGAATTTGTTTTCAGAAAATGTACCGTAAAGAAATATACTCTAATCTAATGAACTCTGACAACATTCAATAGATAAATTCCAAACCAATAGGTATGATTTTAAAATATATAAAAACAAATATTAACGTAGTTAAATTCTAAATGATAGACAACAATTGTCTTTTGTACCTTTACCGCACTATTGTTAAACCATTCTTATTTAAACTAAAATAAACCGATACGTGCCCCCACATTGTGCATCCAGTGATGAAACCCAAATTAAACAAACGCTCCACTAAGCCCGCTTTGATTATAATCAAATTTCCAGTCTGCGTGCACCCTAACATAACACTGAAATCCTAAACTAACAAAGCAGTGTACTCGACGTGCACGAACTAATTTCCACTCTAAAGGTACAGACACACTAGTGTTTATTGAATGCAACCGCTTCATAGTCGAATAACACGCAATGCAGACTGCAACTGTTTATATTAAGGTACGCTTTTACCGAGTTCTTTAACCTTTATTCACTTATATAAATAACATGTATTTTACCTACCTTATTCAGATTACAAACTAGCATAGTTTTTACATTAATAAATAGTTCAAGTAAATACTACTAGGAAATTGTCACCATTACTTCATATTTTAATTTTAAAAGGAGAAACATTCACAATCGCAGAGAGAAAAACCAATAAGTCAAATGATTTGAAACGATAACTATAATAAAATCAATGCAGGAAAGCATAAATGGAATATAGTTGCCAGTTTCAAAGATGAACATTTCAGAAAACCTTTCCCTTCGTTTATTCGTAAATACTTCAGTACGGACCCCTCCCACACTCCCGTATGCTGCATACGCAAATAATGCCTGAACATGGCATACTTATATACTTTCATTGCTATCTCGCAAATAAAAATACATATGAGAGGATTACAGCTCTTTTGTTTTGTTTAACTAATTTTATTAGTATTTTGTTACTAGCTGTTCCCTTGCGGCTTCATCCGCTTGAAATTGTAGAACTTTATTTTTTTATTTACATTTGTCAAATTCTAAATTGCAAATGTCAAAATACCAATTACCTTACTATGGCAATCTTGCTTCCTTGATGTTGGCAGCAACTTATGGTCTCTTTCCCACATTAGGGTTTATATCCAAAATAGTTACCCCCTAATGTTAATGGCGTGAAAATATATAGCCTAAAGCGTGACGTAAGTGTAGGGCTTATTATTAAAAAAAGAATTATTCAACAAATATGCTGTAATTGCTGACATCTTAGGCAACAAAGAAGAGTGTGTTTACGCTTTATTATATTAGCATAGATAAGAAGCCAGAAATTTATTTTAAAAACGCTTTCCACATAATAAAAATCATTTTTTAAAATATATTTTTTAATATCAAAATTCATATTTAGTTTTTAAAACTCGAGTAACGTAGAAACTACATTCAACAATGCTTCATTAACATAGAAATGAGAAAAAATATAAAACATTCAGCATTCCCGCAAACTTCCATTTAAAAGCACGTAATAACAAAAGGCATTACAACTTAAGCCCCTCAGTGAGATAATGTCGACTTTAAAGATTTTCATTTCACGCGAACGCCCGCGAAATCTTATTATTGCAGTTTGCCTAGCACTAGTACCGGAGACAAAGACTAAAAAAAAACTTTTGTAGAACTATTTTAATTAAACAGGCTTTGTTCAGCTTTCAGAATCTAGAGCTTCGAAATCCATTAAATTGTGCATGAAAAAATAACTTAAAAAAAATTATAAAAAAAAAATCAAAAGAAACTACATAACTCTGTCAATAACATTTGTTTGCATCGAAATTTATTAAAGTAACTCAAATATTATCTTTATAGACACATAGATTTATAGCCATATATCAAATTATTATCCCAAAGGCAAAAAAACATTCACCTAATCAAAAAAAGAAGACAAAGTGACCATAAAACGGGCGATATCGCCAAACATCATTCACGTCGCAACCGAAATCGCTGGTCGATTTATATCCGGGCTGACCAGGTAATACCCGGGTGTATCGGACCAGAATGCGGTCGCCCCGTTGCCCGCCGCTGCCCGGGTGAATATAGATAAAGGGCGCGTCGACCCGGATATGGGAGTAATCTCTTGGCACAATGCAGTGGCCGATGCATTGCGTCTTTTTAATTAATTGCGGTAGAGTAAAGTAAAGTTGATTAATTAAATTGTTTAGCTTTAGTTTATAGGCGCTCTAGGATTATAACCTTAATCTTAATATAGTAGAAAAAAATAATTAGAGAAATTTTTAAATTAACAAATGTTATATGGAAAAAAATATTACAAGGAGACAGTATACATTGTGCTTATAAAAATCATGAACAAGCTATGCCCGTTCTAGATAACGATCAATTTTGAAACTTCCATTAACGATGACGAAGTAGATAAAAGATCCGTTAAAGGTATCAAAAGGTAATCACTGAAATCTTGAGATAAGCTCTCGCAAGAATCGTGCAGGATTCGAAAATAAAGTAAAATAAAATAGTTTCCGGATAAAATGGCTCTCGAGCAGTCTGATTTATATCCGGATCGAATCAGCCGAGTAATATCCGGGTGGCTGTAAGCGGATCGAGTCAGCAGGTGGAGGATATTAAATCGAAACTCCTTTGTATAATATGTGATACATACGAGAGAAATAATATAATTAAACTTTAATAATACGACATACGATTACCCTATTATTCGCTGATAGTACAGCTTTTTGTTGGTGAAATAATTTTGAACTCCTGCTTAGTTTAATCAGTATACGACAAGCAATCAAACCTTTGATATTTCAATTCTTAAGTTTTTTAGTTTGAAGTAGAAAGATGGTTTGCAACTTCAAGTAAAACCTAAGACATGACTGACCTTATTTTTTTCGTTTGTGATTTTAGACCGAATAATTTAGTCTCAGCCTATCCATAAAGCAGAAGCAACAGCGGAGTTACTTATTCAAGTCGTGTCGGCTCTGCCACGCTTCACTTTTATAGCTACAATAAAAACTAAAGTAACGCGCCCATTTGAGAGATGAGATCCTTAATGCAACATACAGCGACATTTTCCGCGAGAAATTGTTTGTATTTTTCATTTAATATTACTTAACTTGTTAATTATATTATCTTATTTATAGTAAGTACGTTACAAGCACTATCAGCGGTTTGGGCAAGCGCCCAGGGCATAGAAAAGTAAAGGGCGCCACAGGTCTGCGAATATCACACGCTACAGTCTCTAGAATCACTATAGAGCTAACCTCTCGCCTTAAAACTGACGACTGCTGGAAATATAGTACTAGTTATTGCACAACGAAATTCTATTTAAATTTAGGACATCATTACCTATTAAGGTGACCTATCAGGAAGCCTTTTTTGCAGCTTTCTAACACGAAATCTAAGGGGCACGTAAATCTTTGATTTCGAAAGTAAGCTAAGCTGTCGCCCCTTTTAAAATTAACGTTGACATTTTATCTTAAAAAGCCCTAGCGAATTGCGAACATTCTGGTTATATTATTGAATAATTAATTTAATAGAAGCCAGAGCAGGAGGAGTTTCGTAACTATTTTTAATTATTCCCCGCGCTCGTAGCCATCTTGAATATCCTATATGCGTCATATGGTATGTTAATTTGCTTTAATATCCACTGAAAGTAGATAGATATTTTAATTAATATACACAGAAGTCAGCAAGCGGATAGCTTAAGTATTCTAGTTTAATTACTCTTTAAATTAAAAATACAGGAAAAGTAACATCATCGGACTTGAATGGGTTTGTACTAATGTTAATATTGTTATCTAAGAATTTTGACAGTAAAATTAGCATTTAAAATAGGTCTAAATAGTTAAAAACATAGAAAATAAAAGTCTTTGAATTCCTTGAATATTGAACCAATGAGTTCAATTCAATTTCAAGGAAAGTCGTGCATTAACAAATTAGGCTGTACGTAGCTTGCTTTACTTAGTATAGTACTGTTGGTAACTATGAATCTCGTATGACTGAGTTTTCAATGCAGCAAAACTTGCATAAAAACATAGTACCACCCTTATCGTTTTGAAAAAACCGAGATAACGATGCATCTTAATACATGTAGAAAAAAGTTAATTCGAATTTTCGTTAAAACGAAATAAGAGAGATTGTTCCTACATCGAATGCAAGGATTTGCGAGAAATTGCAGGACTATCTCGCAGACGCTTCCCGACATTTTAATACTAGTCTAGAACGAAACAAAAAGACTAGGAGAAATTGAAAATGCAACAGTCGCTTTGGTTTTTTTCCTTTTATTTTTGTACAACGATGTCTGGCTTTTCGATAAATTGTAGCACTTTTTATTGCGTCGTCATTTTAGTTGTTTTGCTTTTAGCATTTGAGGGGGAATATTCTGAAAAACCATTAATGTTATTGAGTATTTCGAATATCAATTTCATGTCCGACATTAATATAATTGTACCTAACATGTTTTAGCTTTAGTATTTGGATGTATCGAATTCGAGTATCAATTTTAATTACTTGACAGTTATTGGATAAATTGTTTTAGATAAAAATGTTGAACATTTCGAGTATTAATTTTAAATCCTCGACCCAAAGCTGTTTTGTTGATTGTTATTGCTTTTATTTAATAAAAGTTGTTGGATTTTAAATCATACTTCATACTAATATTATAAATGCGAAAGTTTAGATAGATGGATGGATGTTTGTTAGAGTTTGTAGCATACACGGCTAAACGGATTTTGATGAAATTTGGTATAAATGTAGAGGATAGTCTGGAAGAACACATAGGCTACTCACTTTTGTTTTTTTTAATTCCACGCGGACGGAGTCGCGGGCGAAAGCTAGTACTAGATATTTAGTATTACAAATTTTTCAACACAAAAACATTTCATTAATTAATTAAATTATCTTGAATTAAATTAAACGAAATACAAAATGCGATATAATCCAGTATTAATCTCATATCGAGATTGTTTTATCACATTTATTCAAGTTATGAATTCTCTATTCCCTAAGAAACGCATAAAACGCAGACTGTAGCGAAGTATGACGTATACTAAAAGATTCACATGTAAAGGAAACGTACAATTCAACGCTCGCAAAGGAAAATGTAGAAACACAACATTTTTTCATTTCCAGAGCGGAATGTTGGCTTTAAAATTTTTAGAGCCGACAATTCCCACTGCTGTTACGTATAATGACAGCCAAGACAATGGAATAAGGACGCACCGGTCCACTTAATTAAAAATGCTAATAAAACCTCTGAATTTTCATAGAAATAATTAGATTAAATAAAATCGCTTCATAATTTAGTAGGATCAAGTTTAAGAAATAAAGGGACTTTATTTATGAAATTAATTAGCGTTTAGAGGTTTAATATTCATTCTTGTTTATCAGATTTATTTTTGAGATAACCATTTTTTCTTATAAAATTATATACGTTCAATGTTTGTGAATGCTTTTTTCCAGTATGGATATTTTAATTTTAGTAAAAGTTTAGGAATCTAAAGCGTATATTTTAAATGCTTTAATAAAATTCTCATCACGTGTATCTAATAGCAAGTTTAATTGCAATTAGTACGAGCTCACACGAGGATATAAATTGCAGCTTGTTTTTGCTGAGCGGAACATTCTAGATTCCTCTGCAAATATGCTTCGCAGGAGTTTATGCCAGTGTAGATTAAATAGTAAAAAGACAGCCTTTTTTCACTTTACTCTCGATAAAGTTATCTTGGAACCGTGGAAAGGACTTTGTAACATCCTTTTCTAGCAATTTATCAAGATTATTAAATATATTTATTACTCCCAAAAAAATACAAAACTTTATTTTGTATTCCGAACTCAGAGACCCACCTAGTTTTTCAAACTCGGTCATGTTATTCCACATGTCACCTTGGAACGAACGTAAATAATTTATTGTCAATAGGGGAAAGTAAGAAAATTGGCATAATAAACCATCTAAAAGGCTTTTGTGTACTCATATCAAGTTTAGAGCGAATTATATTAGTAACGTATTATATTAATTTAA
>LD688931.1:246580-261988 GCA_003118335.3 Papilio memnon | reverse complement strand
TCTTTCACCATTAGAAAGGTAATTTATCTTTGAATAACATAGGCTTTATTTTTTTTCCTTTTTTTAATTTCACGCGGACGTAGTCGCGAGAAACAGCCAGTCATAGCTCTATGGTAACTTTTCAAGTCCCTTAGAAGAATTCGGATTTCAAATACTCATGTTGCACAAGCTTTATAATTAGTGTATCGGTAACCGTACCCTCGGGAGACCGGGCGCCGGGATTCGGGTGAAGGTCTCCCGAATTTAGACGTCCCACTAACGCCTCGATACTTACGCAATGGACGAATGCAATCCCGAAATATGACGTCATTTCGATATAACTTTTACTATTGATAAGATTAATGACTTTGGAAAAGAGCTTAGATGCGATATAACTTTGCCTTTTATATGTTGGCATATGAATTTTGATAAAAATAGCACATACAATTTGTTTATCTTACACTTACTAATATTACAAATGCGAAAGTTTGGATGGATGTTTGTTAGTGTTTGCACCCTAAACTGCTGAACGGATCTTGACGAAATTTGGCATAGATGTAGATGATAGTCTGAAAGAAATTATAGACTATTTGATTTTGTTTTTTTTTATTACGCGCTTACGTAGTCGCGGGCGAAAGCTAGTAAGAAATAAAGTAGCACTTTATGGTGGGATACCTGATAGCGACGGTAATTGGTAGTTACTTGCTTAGTAAATGCCTATTCACCCTACACTTGAAGGCACCTACATCATACTTGTAAACTGTTAGCAACTAGAATATATTCATGTATTTAGCTTACGCACGTCGTATAATTGACATTTTATAGGGTCGTTAGGTCTGTCCTCGACCGGTCTGTCAATGTCGCGTTAATGTGACGGCTTGTTTATAGCTCAATAATACAAGGTCCATATTACAATCAAAACGATAACGGTATAGATAAAAATCTCAATTAAATTGTACTTAATAATTTGTTTAAGTATTTAGCTAATATTGTTTGACCACTGACAAGAATTCATTTAAAAATTTGTATGGAGCAAGTACTAAAAAAAAAGTAAAAATGTACAAAAATTTGTGTAATCACAAATTCTCCTAGAAGAAATTCACCTCCCTTTTTGTATTACCATTTAATATCTGTAATACCATAATCTAATATCTGTAATTCTTTGTTGGAAATTATTATAACCAGGAAACGTTTTGTCTGTATTAAAAGATTACGTTAAAAGTGTAAAAAGAGCATTCTGACCTTCCTTTTACTGCACATAGTAACAAAAATGCGGAATACGATGGTTTTGCGAATACATTTAATGTCCTCGTGCAATACTAGTTAATTGGTTAGAATAACATTAACATACAAATGAGGTTCTCTATGAATCACTGAACACGGGCAGACCTTTTGTCTATTCTGTATAGGTTGCTATTGTGGAAACGCTATGAAACTGTCCCTTTCACACTCTTTTGAAAAACTGAAACAACAATATGTTTGTCAGTAAGGTTCATAATCGAAAACTTCTAACTATCGACACCTTTGTTACAAATTTAGGATTTCTCATCTTACGGGCGTTATTTACAACATCGATCTTTTGTTGTATTTAATTAAAGACTAATAAATGATTATATCGTAATTACGCAAGTAATTATCTAAAGCGCGAAGTGTGCGCTATAATGCACATCACACGGATATGTCTGCTTAACCTTGCACGTCGCGTTGGAATTGCCTTAATTGTATCGCTGGCTACACGGAAAAACGTTCCTTATTAGACATGTTTAAAAGCGAGTTTTCCATAATAGTATTTGGCCGTCACATAGTGAATGTGAAAGCGATGTTTGATTTTAACGCAACTTAATGTAAAAGGACGTTTGCGGCCTTATAGTGCAGTGGCGTCACGCGTTAACGCAATCTTTTATTATTTTGCCTATTGTACGTAACAGACACAGGTGTTAGTTTTATTTGCGCCGTATTGTGTGAAAAATTGATATACAGGATGCCCGGAATTTAGGTGTAATCTACAATCCGTTATTTTCGAACATCCTTGTATTTTTTGTTTATATATCTGGAATGTGGAAAGTTTATTAAGATTTAACTAAAATATACTTAAAGTCTGTAAATATCCTGCTCAATATAAAACGATTTTTTTTTACTTTCCGCAAAATAATTGTTATATATGTCTTAATGAACGCATTATTGTGTTTATTGTTAAATAGGATACCATAAATTTTACATTTACAGTATCCCCAAGTGTAATGCGGACTTTAATTTGTTGGACCGAAAAACTGGCAAGGTGTTTGCATTGCATGTTGAATAGAACAGCTGTTAAACAATATGGCCGCTCAGCCAAGCATACAAGTTGGTACGCGTTGTGCTTTTCGCTAATGTTTTAGTGATGTAATGCGGTACAAAATGCAGGACTATTGCATGATTTAAGGAATTAGTTGAACTTAGCTCTAAAGTTAAAGTATAATAAAAACAAACATACTTGCCCTTTTTTTCATATGTAATGTATATGTTTCCTTTCAACGTAAAATTCCCTGATAAGAATAAGCATAGAGAAGACTAAAAAGAATCTTTAATCCACGTTCGTACATCATACTAATATTATAAATGCGAAAGTTTGGATGGATCGATGTTTGTTGGAGTTTGTAGCCTAAAAGGCTGAATGAATGTGGATGAAATTTGGCATAGATGTAAAGCATAGTCTGCAAGAACACATAGGCTACTTGCTTTTGTTTTTGTTATTCCACGCGGATGGAGTCGCGGGCGGAAGCTAGTATTTAAATATGTGTTTGCATAAATTCATATAAGGTATGGATAAATTTCAACGCAGCTTCTTTAATACAACTGATCCCTCGAGCCGGACATAGTTCTTATTCAACGCGACGAGTTTGGTTATGACTGCACCGATAAAAACTTAAACAATGCAGTCCGCGAGCGTGCCGTCTTGTTGGTAAAATAACAAAGCGGATAAAGGTATCGAGCGATGATTCAAAACAGAAATAAAGCCGGTTGCAAAGTTCGTTCACATTATTTGCACTTGACGTCCTTCTGATCTCATCGATCACGAAAGTTTATACTAAAATAGAACTTAAATGATCGGAGAACAGCTTTTTAAAGTACAATATTGCAGAAAGTAGACTTAAGTTATATCTTAATGAGATTGAACTTGTGCTCTCTACCAAAATATATTATTTGTTGATGTTGAAATTGAAAGAAGTTAGTAATAAAAATATTTCAAACTATAATTCATCATCACCAGCTCACTATACGTCCCCACCGAGGGGCTCGGAGCCTACCCTAAAGTTAGGGTGACTAGGCCATAGTCAACCACGCTGGCCAAGTGCGGGTTGGTTGACTTCACACATATCTTTGAATTTCTTCTCCGATATGTGCAGGTTGCATCACGATGTTTTCCTTCACCGTAAGAACGTCGGGTAAATTATGTACATATGAAAATTCGAAAAATCGAAAAATCACATTGGTACATGGCGGCGGGATTCGAACCCAAGACCTGTAGATTACAAGTCAAGTGCTTAAACCACTGAGCCACCGACGCTCTCCACTGAGCCACCGACGCTCTCGACATGATGAAACATGATCGGAGAACAGCTTTTTAATGTACAATATTGCAGAAAGTAGACTTAAGTTATATCTTAATGAGATTTAACTTGTGCTCTCTACCAAAATATATAATTTGTTGATGTTGAAATTGAAAGAAGTTAGTAATAAAAATATTTCAAACTATTATTGAACCAAATAAATTAAGAGGCTAACATATACAAAATGTTCTACTACTTATGTGTATTTTGCGAAGTCTAAAATGCACTGGTCTTTGGTATAATAAACATGCTCTCATCAAAATCGATATTTTAGTCACGCTTGCAATCCCTGGATTAAATTAGCTTATCGATTATACTTTATCAGAATATTGCATCAGACATATGTATACAATACAATATATTCTGTACCTATCGATGTGTATCACATAAATGCACTTAATAGCTTAAGTTTAGGTACATGTTTCAGAATTCTTTATTTGTAATTTTTACGATGTTACGTTATTTCGACGATTTACGATGTTATGTTATTTCAAAGTACATTAAGGACGTGCATTATACACTAATCGCTTATTTCTTTGTGTCCTTTCTAATCTGCTGACGCATGATGTTCAGTTTATGCATAAAATCGAACGTTATGATATCTCGCGCGTCGGTAAATTGGAAAATAACCTGACGGTTTACAAGCGAATGAATCATATTTGAATCCAACGGTCGCAGACCGACCCACGCGTCTAACGTTTCGCACGGGTCAAATCTGTTGTTCTCTTAACTTGTGGGACGTAAACCTGTTATTGATATGACCGGCAAATAATCCAGAAAATATACATCCTATATAGGAACATATTTGAATAATTTAGATTCTTAAACTACTTATTGTTTATTTTCTCTTTCTTCTTAGATGCTCGACGCATTCGTCACACTTACTATAATCAGTATAAACTTAGATGTCGGAGGGGCCTTTAGTGTTGATTTACAATGAGAAATACTACTAAGGGACTCTCAAGGAGACCACAAAATGCCTCAAAGTATGACAAAATTATTCATTCTACCTCTCTGAACTAGCTGCTATGCCTCATCTGTGTATCAATTGTTTATATATGATTTTTTTGCAAACAAACATTTCAGTAATTGAATGCAGGTATAAAGTATGACAAGTAACACAAAGCGGGTTCAATAGAGCGGTAATTTATATTGGCGCGGGCGGCAAACGACGGCGGGTCGCGGCTTGACCCAGAAACCTCCCCTCCGTATGTTTGTTCATTCCCTTGCTCGTGTACTAACGGAAAATGCACTCCTTTATACTAAATTAATAAACCCAGACTGCAATGTGAACATTACACTAAAAATAATATCATTCAATGTTGTATTAAGGAAAAAATGGTGATGCAGTCGCTGGTCCTGCGTGGTTGACTAAGGCCTATTATCCTAACATGGAGTAGGCCCTATCCCCTGCGTGTAGAGTTGGAACTAACAACTATGTTATTTTAATTATTTAAATTTTGGACAATACTCGTGTGATTTTGTCATACAGGATTCATCTTGTTAGGAGTAAAATCTCTACCTTCTTTGATAAACAAACTTATTGTGGCTGACCAAACAAGCCCATTGTTGTATTTTTGATCAAAAGGAAATGGTTGAGTGCGAATAATCTGAATCGATATCATAACTAATGGCTCGGAACCGAGCCGTTACTGCGTGGCACGGTGTGTCATATTCAAAATTATATATTGACCCCACGATAAAATTTAATATTGACCCACGATATGACATCCTGGTGGTTAAACGTTAGTTTCCCATTAAACTGTTCAGTTATAATTCATCAGATTGTAACAGTAATGTAAATTTAAAGACCACCTACCACTCTACAGAAAACTCTATACTATGCTATTACAGTTTACAGCTTTAGAAATCGTACTTAAATTCAGTTAAAACATTTCGAATAAAACAAAGCTTTCGTGTTCAAAATTCGCGACGATTTTCGTATCGCGGAATCCAATATATGACCTGTTTTGCAAACTGTATTTTTATCCATTATTTAAGTCTTCAATTGTAATAACAATGAACAAAAAGCAGATTGATTTAACATAAGTAATTTTAAAAGAGAATCTCATTTCAATTCAATAAGTAGTGATTATACGCAGCTGTGAGCGTCTTCCGCCTTCCAACTTTAGGCAAAACAACCTATCAAGGCTGTAAACACGCTCGGCCAATACGTTACTAAGTAACAAAGGAGGTATTACTATTATTCATAGTTTTATTTATAAGCAATTTGTTGCAAAAAAACCGTCACGAAAACGTATAACTCCGTCTAGACGCAAACAGACCAACAAATGAAATTTTATAGTGAAAACTTTCAAGTTAAAGAAATAAAACAGCTATAACTTGTAAATATTGTCATTATTTCCCTTTACCTTAATGTCAGGGACATTACTTCAATATTAAAAGTACATAAAACCGACAACTTTTAACCTTCAAGAGATGACGTCAGTTTCATAGTTATTGATTCATTATTTAAGGATGTTTTCAAAAAAAAAAAACTATTATATAATACTAGCTTTCGCCCGCGACTCCGTCCGCGTGGAGTTAAAAAAAAAACAAAAGTTAGTAGCCTATGTGTTCTTCCAGACTATCCTCTACGTCTATGCTAAATTTCATCGAGATCCGTTCAGCCGTTTAGGCTACAAACTCTAACAAACATCCATCCATCCATCCATCCATCCATCTAAACTTTCGCATTTATAATATTATATTATATTAAGTAAGAGTAAGATATAAATCAGAATGTTTTGTGTGATTTTACTTATTTATCTTTCAATAACTAGTTTATATGTATAATTGGATAAGTTAAATGCTTAGGATTAAGGAAATTTTTATACAATTATCACAGTGATTTTGCCAAATCTAATGTCGCCAAATGATGGTCAAATACGACATAATGTTTCAAAACTTATGAATTGAATCAACAGCGAGAGAAGTGTTTACGTCGTGGTTTATGATAATTTTCAATAGATAAAACCACAAGACCGCAACCGCCACTATTAATCGGAGTATTTATGATCTTTCAGTTATTGCCTTATTGATACTGATCTAATTGACAGATATGACGTGGGTACATTCTATTTTAAAGGTATTATCGCTTTTATCAGGGGTGGCCTCTATGGGAGCGTTTCGAGTCTACCGAGCACGAGCGTCGTTTGCTGCTGGTGGCGCGGCTGCCGCGCGTACGCACGCTCAACGGCGGCGGCGCCGTGCCCGTGGAGGAGCGCGACGCGGCCGAGCGCGCCTTCATCAGATACTACATGGAGAAACCGGAGGCTGACCGACCTGACAGGTAGACTTATATTTCCATATGTATAAGAAGCCAAACGAGCAACTCATACAACAATGTATAGCAGATACATTGTTTGGAAAAGGTTGTTTTTCCTATTAGTCCTCTTCTACGTTAAAATAATCATGTCTTCATAAAAGATGTTTATGTTAGAACATTTTAATGCTTACATTTGTATGTATATGGAAGTTAGGTGAAGGTCTATCGACGAACGCAGTAGGTGTGGAATTTGCGTAAATATTGCTTTGACCTAAATATCCATAAATTTATGATCATTATACTTGATATATACAAATAAATGTCGATAACACTAGGTGAAAATGTTGGAAATTTGCACATGTTTTTGTAGATACAAGATCTACTTTTTATATTCTCTTAGTGTTGTTTAGTGTGAGTACAAACGACTGTATAACTAATAACTAAACGACATTTCAATGGCACATTAAAGGAAGCGCGTGGAATGTTCCTTATTGTACTCATGTTTTGCAGGTACTGGGAGCTGGTGGGCGTGCACGGCAAGCTGGACCCGTTGGTGTCGGTGGACCTGCGGCCGGAGAAGCGCGTGCAGATCACCTTCACCTGCGGCGACACCAGCGAGGTGCGCACCGTTGACGTCTACAGGTGAGCAAACTGATTCCAACTGACATTCCTTTTTCAAATAAATAACCGACAGTTGCACAGATACAAGTATGAATTTCAAATGACATGATGCTGTCTCCTTTTTTGTAAGGGGAATGAGGGATGACAATATAGTAATACATGTTTTACGACATTGATTCACCGTATTTAATTAGTTTAAATTTCGAACGTTTTTTTTCAGAACTGTATCTGATTTGAAATCGCGTTTGGAACGACTCGCCGGCTTCCCTGCTTCCAAGATGCGACTATTCTATGTCGACCAGGAACTGAGAGATACACAGGTGAATATTTTGTTTGATCGTGTTACTATTTTATAAAGAAAAGGGTCGTACGTATATGATTTTCCTATAACTCAATACTCATACTACCATTCTTAATATCTTAGGAATTAGATTTAATCCTTACAGATTTTTCACTAACTTGGTCGTTGTTAATGCTAAAATATTCAAACGAAACTAACTCTATAATTTATTTGTGGAGTTTTTCCAGGGTCCGGAAGAAATGAAGTACCCGACGAAACAGCTGTACTCATACAACATACGTTCCGGTGATGAAATCATCATCGACTCGAAGTTCAAACACTCCATATCTGTCAACTCCACCGCATGAGAACAACTTATAGATATTTTTAAAGCCAACAAGTTAGTAGAAATAATAGAATACTTACCATAGTTACCCATAGATAAACCTATATCACACAGTATTACTCTAAAACTCGTGTCTTAATTCACTTTTACTATCGAAGTTTTCTTTTGTTCCAATTTAAAACTGATCGTTGTAATTAACATGTTTTGATGAACTAACGAAATAAGTTACGGGCAGAATTAATTTAGTTAAGAGTTTACTTTATTTGATGGATTTCTGTTCAATTTTTTCTGAGTATTACGAAATGTAAAAAATAGTTAATATTGAAATGTCACAAAGCAATTTATTTTTAAGTTGAAAGCTGAAAGCTTTGTTTTAAGTACATTTTTATTTTATATTCTGACTTCGTTTTATAGATCAGAGAATATTGTATTTTTTTCATTTTATTTTATTTTTACCTCATGGGGCAGGTGTATTTTATTTTGCTATAAAACTGTGATAATAAATTATAGTGCGATGACGTGCGACGGAATGCTGTAACCGAGATCTTACCGTGGCTAATTAATATTGGAATTATTTTTTTACATGTGCCGTATATTTCTAGTATATACATTACGCGAACTCCAAAATTTTACCCGTTTAGATATTAGTGCTTTTGAACTAAAGAAGTGATACTAACTGCCATTTTTTCAAATTTTAAATGTACCCTAAGTAAATGCTTCACAATTTTCTAGGAACTGTTATGACTTGTATCAGCACTTTTCGAATCACAATTTTCATACAAAGTTAATTTGTAATATCTAGAAGGTAGATATAGAAACTACATTCATCTTTTATAACATCTTTACTAGTCGTCCTTTTTGCCCGTCATTTTGTATAGACGCCTCTAATACTGTAAAAACTGAATTCCATCACATATTACTTAGTTCTTAGATATATATAATGTTCCAGAAGCAATAACACCAATAAAAGCATAAATTTATGATGTACCTAATAATGTTCATAACTTTAATAGAAACATTTTTGGAATAAATGAGTGAATAAAATTATTACATCTTTTAATTACATTTGTGCCTAAGTGTTTATTTTGATTGTCTCTTAGTTATTTATCCACAGTTTCTTTCCATACACAGCAATCATGGAATTTTGGACATCTTCCAAAACATAATTGTAAACCTCTATCCAAATGTCCATGTCTATTTCATGAGTCCTTCGTTTTAAGAAGTTCATCAGTATATATACTTTGTCAATATCTTTCTTAGCAACTAATTTACTCAAGTAACTAGATATCATTTTAGTGTCACACAGTTTTGGTGCTTGTCCACTAGCCAACCATGCCCTTAATAGTTCCCTTACTTTTTCCCAAGAGAGACTCAATAACCCATCTTGGTTTGAGTCAGAACTTTTGGGCTTTTCATCTCTTATTTCTGGTACTGTTATAATTGGTAATTCTTCTTTCACTTGTATTTCTCCAGCAAGAAATTTGTCCATAGGCAATTTGGCAGTTGATAAGCTATTTTTTAAAGATTTTGGAGGTCTACCTCTTCTTTTTACAGGTGAGGATTTAAGTCCATGTTTGGGAGATTTAATACATGAAGATATATTTTTCTTTTTCGGCGTAACAGGATTCTTTATCTTCTCTTCAACTTTAATCTTGTTTTCAACATCACAGTTTGTCCCTGCATCATTTTCAACTTTTGAAGTCCAGTTGCAAGATACATTTTTATTTTTATTCAAAAATTTACTTATACCACTATTGTTTGGCTTCGTAATTATTTGTTCTAATTTAGATATTTGAATTCCAATACCTCTCATTTCTTTTGGATCAATTTTTTGTTTTTTACACAGAGAAATAATTTCCTTGGTTATTATTTCGACATCATTAGTAGCATTTGTGAGATTGGTGGACTTATTAATGACATTGCAAAATCCATGGCCCATAAATTTGGCAGTCTCTACGGGGGCTTCCTCTGCTCTAACCATTAATTTAAGTGTGATACATTTGCCTAAAACTTTGAATTGTTGCATTCTGGAATGTACTTCTGCAGATAATTGTTTTAAAAATTGAAAGCATTGATCATTTGTTTCAAATCTTATCCCATAATTTACCTCTGCAGATACAGATTTCCTAACTGTAAGGAATGACAATGGATTTGGATCACGTCCGCGACATTGGTCAAAAAGCTGTGCCCCTGTTTTATTACCCAGATGTCTCTGGAGAAGGCCTAATGTAAGAGTTTGCAAGGATCCACAAGTTTGGTGACCTAAAGACTCCAACTTTTGGGATATCTGCCTACCGACCCCAGGCAAATCTTTCAGGGAAATACCAAACATGAAGTCTTCAACTAAATCTGATGTAAGAAAAAATTGTCCATCCGGTTTAGCGCGTTTTGTAGCAAGTCTTGATTGCAAACGATTACTGCCAAATCCTGTTGAACATGGACAACCAGTTTTGTCTTTTATTTCTTTTCTTAATGCTGTTGCAAAATCATGAACACTAACTTTTAAATCTTTTAGCAACTCAGTACAGTCTACATACATTTCATCACAAGATACAGCCTCTATATCAAGTGTGTACTCCGCTATTGTATTGTACAAAGTGTATGCTACTTCCTTGTACCCTTCAAAATCATAAGGTATGGTTTTCAGATTAGGGCATAATTTTAAGGCAGGTCCCATAAACATACCATTTTTAATGCCTTTTGCTCTTGCTTCATATGAACATGAGGCTATTTCACTTAAAGATCCATATTCACTATCTTCATCACCAACATTATCCACTCTACTATCAAAAACAATTTCATCTTCAGGTATACCTGTCACTTTGCCTAATTTCTTGGCTTGTTTTTGCTTGTATAAGTTAAATTCAGTATTTCTATCTACCCCTTCTCTTTTTGTTTGAGGTTTTGCTCCTTTAGAATGTGTGACAGCAACAGGTTTCCCTTGTAACTCTGGTCTTTTGCGTAAACCAACAGACACAAAGAAACAGTCCATGTCTATGTGCATAATAACTTTGCCATTATAAAAATTTGTATCTGCCAAAAGTGAAGTAGTGCTTGAAGAATTAATATTACTTTTTAGTGCAGCACGAGCAGGAAAAGAAAAATTACTTGCTTCTCTTAAATCATTTACATGTTGCTTGAAGAAAGCACCCAACTGAGATATGTGATGAAGTCTTGAATTATTATAAAATTCTGATATAAAGTTTGGATCAATTGCTGTTTTAGGTAAATCATTTCTATTGCTTTGTTTTAAAACAGTTTTTGTGTCTGTAGTGGAATTAGTACAAGTGTCCAACATTTCACGGTTTTCTTTAGCAGAATTTTCATCATTTAAATTCCGTTCTAAATCCTTTTCATCTTTTAAGTGGCTTTCGTCACTTTTAATTTTTGTTGCAATTAATTTGTTGAAGTTTAATTGCGGTTGAGTTCGGGAGTTTTTGTACAATAAATATTTTCTATAGTCTAATAAACTGTTAGCAGCAATACTGTCAGTTATCCATTCAGGTTTAACGACTTTGGAAAGAGACATATTCTTAACTTTAGTATCGGGCAAATTAGAAGCAATTATAAAGTCATTACTTCGTTGATAAGTGTGATAAACACCACCGTGTTGAGCCATAAGTTCTTTTAGTTCATCGGCAGATGGTTTTGTAAAACCATTTACGTAAATTGCTACATCATTAAATATATTAGACAATCTAGTTACTTCTTTCCCAACGCAATTAGAAAATTGAGCTTCCAGTTTCGCAATTTTAACTTGCATATAACCTCCACATCTTCAAATCCATTTTCAGGAAATTTTTCATCCCGACGGCGCATATTGTGGAAACCAGAACAGGGTCACTTATAATAAATAACTTTTGTTTTAACTTTTAAATAATAGTCCTGCTTTATTTGGTTTTTCCCACCAAATAAATTGAAAATTGGAACGTCATAGAGTAGACATTACAGTGGTGGCAGACCTAAAATAAATTCCTATTTTAATATTTTAAATTTGAGAAAGTCCATTATCGTAGATTAAAGTAAGACCTTATTTTCACTTAGAGTCACTTTACTTCTGAATTAATTCGTAAGGAAAGTACTAATCAGTCTAAAAAAATCTTAACCCTCAAACACTCTGTAATATATCTACTCTGTAGCCACGTCAACTTTTGTCGTTTCGGGTCATGTCAATGTCATTTGTCAAATCCAATTTTTCAATTCAAAAAGTCGTTGAAGTTAGTTTGAAAAATTAAAAACTTCTTAAATCACATTAAATTAAATAAAATGTCTTTAGATAATGAAGACGTAATAGTTGCACCTTGGGTGGGATCTTTATCGAGTAAAAATGTGTTAACAGTTGTTGTTGTTTCGACGAATGTAGAAATTATAGAGAGAATTGCTGAAGCACTTACAGATGTACATTCAAAAGGTTCATATAAATGGAAACTTATAACTCTGCGTTCCTTTGATTTAGAGAAACTTGTCGAAGTATCGAATTTAACAGGAAAAATGGGAATGGACTTTGTTATTTTAGCGATGGATACAAATATATTATTTTGCTTGGAATGGACTAAGAATGCATTAAGTCAGGTCGATCCTGACCTTAGAGCTCGTAGAGTTGTGTTAGTAAATGCTGGTGGAGCACCTGTAAACGCAATGGCAGTCAATGCAAGTGATTTAATAGCATTTTCTACGGAGGAAAATTTGGACATGTTAAGTGCAAATGTGTTTGTGCAACATGAAGCTATGTCATTAGCTCAAAGACTGTTACGATACATGGAAGTGTCCATTGGTGTTGATACTGGAGTTCCAAATTTAAACATTTAAAGCCTTTGGTATATGTAGTAGGGAAAAGTGTCATTTGTATTATTACTTTGTATTTAATTTTATGGTGGTGTTTATCACCCTAACTTAGGGTAGGCTCCGAGCCCCTTGGTGGGGATGTGTAGTGAGCTGGAGATGATGGTGATGATTTAATTTTATTGCAATATAATTTTTGTTCCTTTGGCCAACTTATTTCTTTGGTCAACAAACTTCATTATGTTTTCACATACGCCGAAAGATTCATTCATATAAATATAAATTATACTTTTATTCTTGTAAATACAGTGATAATAATTTATATGAGTAATTAAACAGTGAAGACATAAAATGAAAAATACGAGATCAATTTCTTGTCAAATATAGCTGGAAAAATGACTATTTGGAACATTAACTACATGTCCATTGAACTATAATGTGAAAAAAGTGGATAAATCAATAAAACTAATAAATATTAGAATTATCATTTATTATACTTCAATTGTACTACAAAATAATAGGAAGTTTTCTACAGTTACAATTATATATTACATAAATAATGAAACAATTACAGCAGTCCCTCACAAAGCTTTCTCAGGCGCTTCTGATAACAGATATATTCATGAAAAAGAGTTCAACTTTGATACTTGCAACATAAATCAGTACGGAGAAATAACCTTAAATCTAAATAAAATACTGCTCAGTAATAATTTGTGTAAATAAATAACACAACCCTATGACATTTGATTGAATACAAAATTGAGTAAAAAGATTCTGTAATCATTATGCACTATGAATATTTGCATTTTAATGTTATAATTGAAACATTCAATAATACAAATTTAATGTTTGTGAATCTTTTAAATACCCAACAAAAATGGCTTTCCTATTTTCCTACAAAACAAATAATTTTAAGTTTCTCCACAAGAACTTTAAACAAAAAAAAATAATTTAAAAAAAAAACTAAAATCATATTATTCATAGTGTATAATGATTTCAACATTCATTCGAGTTGCACTACTGTCATATGGTTAGGTACAATTCTTTGTAATCTAAAATATAACTATAATAATTGCCAAAATCTTACATTAAACGTCACAATGGTGACTTCGATAAAAAATAAACGTATACGAAAAATGTTTAATATTAGGCAATATCACAACTAAACCGCCCGATACTGACGGAATTAATAAATTAACACAATACAATGCATTCGTTATTGCGCGTATAACCCAAAACACACAGAGTTTGATACATAATCATTGAAAATAAAGCCTTTTGTACACAATGCAATGGAAACCCGGAGATTTTAGTCGCTAAGCAACTTTTATACAATGTCAGAATGTTACACAGGCACATTTTTTTCCTCGCTACCTGTTGGTTAAACATTGTGTATGCGCGCGCTACGCGATACTTGCGACGTAAATATTCAGTTTCGAAGATTGTGTACGAAAGGCCTTAATGTATAACCATTCATAATTCAACATTCATGAATAACTTTACTCATTTACGTAGAGGTTTCCTATTAAGATTTTTTGTAATAATTTTTTATATCGCATTTTACAAAAACTAACTTCTGCATTTAAATGCAAAGTACCTTTTTGGGTTATACAGTACGTAAAGATTAAAATCAACCTAATGCCTATTGCAATTAAGTTTATATTCCTTACTTTTAACTAAAATAATCACCGTTAAAAAAAATTGCAAAGTGTAATTTGTGCAAACACAGAAAATGTGATACAAAATTGCAATAATGTTTAATAAAATATTTTTTCAATCAAATAAATAATGGAATGTGTTTTATACACATTTATTGAATTATAACAATTTTTCTATAAAATTTAAATCACTATACATTTTATTTTTTCATTTTTATAGTATATGGTTTTATTAAACAATATTGCAATAGATTTATTAATAACAGAAATTGTAATTTAATATGAAAATAACAGAAATAATAACCAAATTTATATAGAATTGTCATGTTATGTTCTTCATCTGAATAAAGTCAAGTATAAAATATTAGTGATGAAATAAACATTCAGGATAGGCCATTACAACTATTTCTATAGATTTACGCTATTTCTTTTTAATATGAAAATTACAAGATTGTCTACTCTCTGATATTAATATTTTTTATATATTGATAGTCAAAGGAAATGGCGATGAGCAAATTCACTCGTAAAAGCAACCTTTTATTGGACCATTAGAGTTGAATTGTTTAAAAAACTCTAAATTAAATTACCAATAAAAAAATTTGCAAGCGAATTCATAGATAACATGAGTGTTACAAAATATTTTGTAACAATATGTATGGCATATTTAATGTCATTAAATTTTTTAATGTCATTTAATGATAGTATGTATCAATAATGATAACATAAAATACATACTATCATTAAATGACATTAAAAATTGTATTTATTTTAAAATGTATATTAATTGCAGAATAGTAAAATTTGTATGGAGAATTTCTACTATTTGTAAGCTATTGTATTAGATAAACAAGCAATAAAACAGAATTAGATTGTTAACTAACAAA
>LD688931.1:217370-228940 GCA_003118335.3 Papilio memnon | reverse complement strand
TTTTTATAATTTCACGCGGATGAAGCTGCGTGAGAACAACTAGTGTTATTATAATAAGGAAAGATTTGAATGTATTGAAATAACTCAAAAACGACTGGGCCAATATCAAAAATTCTTTCACCATTAAAAAGTTACGTTATCGTTGAGACACGTGGACTATATTTTAAAATTTCACGTGGACGAAGTCGCGAGAAACAGCTAGTAATAAATATACCTTCGACCTCCTCCTCCAGCGCCTCCTCGCTGTCAGCAAGTGACGCTGCGTCCGAGCTGGTCTCCGCCTTGAGGAGGCTCTCGGTGGCGATACGAGGCACCTTCGGCATCTCGTACTTGTCCGTGTCGGTGGGCTTAGACGCACTGCCCGCGCTCCCCTCGGACGTACGCCGACGTCGCGACTTGTGGAGACTCTTTAAATTCGTCAGTCTGGAATAGGTTATCGCTATCAAAACACTTCTATAAACATTATTCTCATAACTCATTGTCGTTGGAAGAAGGGAGATATGTTTTATTTGAAGTATTTAGCAGTGAAATATGTCGGTAGTACATAAGGTAATGACTTGAAATTTCATCTTAATTGGACAAAAACGTAGTGGCGTGCAACATGGTAAATGCAGGTATTCTACAAGTAATATAAAATGCAATATATTGTAGGGGGCAAAAATGTCTAAAATTAACCAATTCTTGAGTCGGATGACTGGGCAGGTTCATTGATAGTAGATTAAAAAACCGAACTGAATCGGTTCAAAAGTTCAGGTCACTTAGACTTGACAGTTCACGGATCACCACGATGCCATGATCTGCCTCATATCTCTATGCAGGTAAAAATAGTGCTAAGTCGCAAGCCTATTCACTTATCTGTCAACATGTGAAAAGCGTGAGCTACACTTCGTCAATTTTAGTTGAGTTACCGTGAATACGAAAATTGCAAAGCATCAAACAAAAACTACGATTCATCGAAAGGCGAAAATTTAATCACAAACACAAAGCAATGCAAATATAAAGAAAAAAGCATATAAGATAGTTAAAAACTAGTAACAACCCCTTAACTGCCCAATCATAAGTTTTCAATATATGAACTATTAAAAATTAAGAAACCATTAAGAAAACAATTGCGGAATGAAAAGAAAACACTCATTCAATTTAGTAAAGTTTATTTCTATACAAAGTTGCATTGTACATGAACATGAAAAAAATAGCACAAAAATACAAATTATGTGCAATTTCATATATATCATAACATAGAGTAATTAATAAACTACCCAAAGAGTATACTACATTAAGTAGTCTATTGAAAAAAAAAGTGTTTTCTCTAACAGCTAAAGCCAAAAAATCAATCTCGTATAACATTTAGCTTACATACGATATTTTTAGCAATGGATATGAAAGATAGAGAATGATAAATGAACTTTTGTCCATACCATACACATCTTCCGATCAATGTTAAGGATTCATTATTGGGTATAATCCTATATCCATCCACAAAAAATATTAATATACGAAAGTGGGCACATTCAAAGCTTTCATAAGAATTTAACTCCTACAAAATGTACTTTAACATATAAAAACCACTGGCCATGGTGGCATAAGGTCAACAAATTTAAGCTGGCAACTGATCCAGCTTGCGTATGTGACAACATTGCTGTTGAAACAATAGAACATATACTAAGCTGCCCTAGATATGCCATACAACGATATGACTATGAAAGAATGATGGATCACGCTATAACAAAAAACAACATAGTCACAATTATGGAAAATGATAAACTAAAAATCATGTTTCTAAATTATGGGATAACAATAAACAATAATGCGCTTGGCTGTCAAAGCTAATGGCTCTACGGCTGCATGAGCTCACAGCATCCTAATATCCATAAAATGTGAATTAAAAAAAAATGTATATCTCAAAATTAAAAAAAATAAAAAAAAAATACAAAAAAAATAATAAAAAAAGATAAAGAAACAAAAAAAAAGTAAAGCATAGAGATTTTTTTTTAAGTTATAACTACAAAGGCAACAAGGTTGCTGCAGAGAACTAAAGCAGCAGGAAAGAAAGAAAAAAATAAAAAAAAAATAAAAAAAAACATAAATTGTGGTAGTCCCGCACCAATTTTTGTTTTCTATTGCACACTTTTACAAATATCCTTAAATAACTTTTATAAAGTAAATAATTGTATTTTAGCTTAGTTAATAACAAAAATCATAGTATATCTTGTGCTTCTTAACAATGTACCAAGAATTAACAATTGGTTAAATTTTTAGAATCTAGTATCAATTAACAAAAAATGTTCTCTATCAAATCAAAATATGGAAAAAAAAAACAAACATAGTAGAAACTATAAGTTCTGTAACAGTCCATTATGATTTAAATGCAAATACTGTTCATATTAAGATGGGCAGTTAACTGGGCTTTACAGTTAAAATGACATTTTTTGATATTATTTCATTCAAACAAATACCCCATATTCCTTTAAATAAATGAATATTTACCCATCAATGACTTTGTCATTTATATCTTGAGTGTCTGAACTCTGACTGCTGCTACTGCCCAGTTTAGTTCTAGTCCCGCCCATCTGCAAGCAGGTATATTTTATTTTAATGAAGGTTATGTCAGATCTAGATCTCTAACTTATGGAATGATATGAATAAATGGACTGTAAACGGAAACATCTGTCACAATTGTGATCAATTTTCTCTTAAACTATGAATTACAGATACCAAAATCAAATACAATAATTTCTAATTACATGTATTGTATTTTTAGTATGTAACGGTAAAGTAGCTATGTTCATGACAGATCATATATTGCTTAATTTTTTATTAAATGTATATCCCTTTACAATGGCAAAATATATTACTACTATAGCTTAAACCGAACCTTGCGGATAGATTTTGAGTTTTCTTCATCACTCTGGCTTTGTTTTCTTTTCTTTCGTGATTTTGTATCCTCCTCTGAATGTTTCTTTTTTCTAGACTTGTTCATTTCTCTTCTTAACAATAAATTCTTATCTTTATCAGAACTTGATTCTGAATTATGTTTTATTCTATGTTTGTTGTTGTCATCAGATGTTTCTTCAAGTAGGAAGTCTTTTATTTCTTTTAAAGCTTTTTTCAATTGCTCATCGTCCGTATCTGAACTTGAAGAATATGTAAGTAACATTTTCTTAGCGCGCATATTATCCATGATACGCTTCCGTTTTAACTTTGGTGGTGAATTTGTTTCACTGCTATTTCCTTCCTGAGATTTTAAAGGAGAATCTGAATCATAAAGCAATGATGATTTTATCCGTTCCTGTTCTTTATCAAGTTGTTTTGGACTTGTTTCATTGTCTTTTTTTGTGTTTTGTGAACTAGATGAAGCATCAGAATCATTTAATAGTGATGATTTTAATTGCTCTGCATTATGTGTATCTTTACAAGTATCCTTTTTTGGAGATGATTGGTCACTATCTAATGAATCATTCAATAATGACATTTTTATTTTCTCAGGATCATTACTGAGATGTGACCATGTCTTTTCACAACTACCCTCCCTTTTTTGTGGAGTGGAGTGGAGTGATGAATCACATGAGGAATTATCAAGTAATAATGATTTTATCCTCTCTGGATCATCAGGTTTTGGTGATGCACCCTTATAATTTTTATCTCCAATTTGGGAGGTAAATGAATCATTTGAGGAATCATTTAATAAAGAAGATTTAATGATTTCCTGGTCAACTTCTAGGTTTGGTGATATACAGTTTTTACTATTTGAAGAATTTTGGGATAGAGGTGAGTTTATTTGCTTTGAATCTTTACTGCACCTCAATGATTTTTTATCCTTATGATCCTTCCTTTTTTGGGAGGCAGGTAAATTTTTTAAGTCATTGTTAGTTGACGATTTAGGATTGGCCATACAATCTGATGTTTTCATAATTGTTGGATCATCATCTGAAGAATTGTTTAATAGTACTGATTTTACTTGTGATGGTGCAGTTTCCAAATTTCTTACCATTATATTATCACATTGTGCTTTAGCATTATCATTATTTGTTTCATTGCTATTTTCCACTATTTTCTGTTGTTTTTCAAGACTTGCATTTGTCTCTTTAGTCTTTGTAGCTGTATTTTCTACATTTTTAATTAAATCTCTGTAAGCACTAAAACTTGTCTCTAGAACATTATTTGTATCTGAATCGCTATCATCAAGTAAGGCTTTTTTTACACTTTCAGTCACCTGTAGCAAATCTTTGTCAATGATATTATTCTTATTAGTGTCAAAAGGTTCAGCAGAGTTTATTTGATTTTGACCTAAATCCGATACTTGAGTATTGGCGATTTTCTCGGATTTTTTGTCAAGAACCTCATGAAGTTGAGATTTTTCTCTACTACATTCCTCTATTGGCTTTTTTGAGCAACTTTCTATTGCGAAAATAACAGACTTACCTTTTACTATTTTATTGATTTTATAATTTTTCATAAAATCTGAAGAAAATTTTGGTAATTTCTCTAAATTTATAGAAAATTCTTTAGGTTTAAATGACTTAACTTCCTTTCTTTTCTGTTCCCTGTATCTTTCTTCAGCTAAATCTTGTTTAATAATAGATTTTCTCTTAGGTTTGTTTACAATTTTACTTTTTGTTTTTTCTACATTTTTCTTAGGGCTATGTTTTGAAACACTAACTTCAGTATCATCATTTATTATAACACATTCATCATTCTTTGGAACTTTAAGTAACTTGTTAATGTTAATACATTTTAGAAAACATTTCGAACTCTCTGCAGATTCTGCCAAAGTCTCTGTCTTATCTTTTTCATTTGTTGTACCATCTGAACTTTTATCTAAATCGGTACTTTTCTCTTTTATAGATTCATTTTTACTACAAGTTACCTCTGATGAAGTGTCCAAACACAGTTTTGTAGTGTCTCCATTATTTGTGTTCATACTTTTGATGTTTTCTTCAAGCTTTTCTTTTCCTTCCTCATTTTCACTTTCTGAATCACTAAAGGTTTTTATATGTAAAAATTTTCTCTTCTTAGCAGTTTCACTTTTTTTATTCCCATTAGCTGATTTTACATCAGTTCTTTTATGTATTATATTGCTATGTGGTTTATCATCACACATATCTGTGCTTGACTCAACATTAACAGAAATATTGTTGGTGGATTTTGGACTTGCCTTATTCAATTTGTCTAATTGATTATTTGAATTTTCATTTGTGACTTTAATACTCTTGAGATCATGAACAACTCGACTCTCACAATTCTGTTCCGAGTCTCTCTTGGGAATAAAATTATCATCACATATATTACTAGGTTTTACTGATAAGTTCTCTACATCATTACTTTCTGAGATATTTACACTGGCACTTTTACTGCTGTTTTCACTTTTTGTATTTTCTACATCTTTAGACAATTTCGTCTTTTGAATTTTTTTTTTATTTCGTCGAAATAATTTGCAATCAATATAAACTGGGTACTTCTCTAACATTGAAGGTGGCATAGCTTTAACAACAACTTTAGCGGACGTATAGTGAGCTAGCGAAATTTTTTTTCCAATTTTGAGTTGTTCTGACGCATACTCAAAATATTTATAGGGTCCTTTTGAGTCACTTAAACGGCGAGATGTTTCAGTGCCGGCACTTTGTGAAGCAGCAACTTGCGATAAAAGATGTTTTACACCGGTTTCCACATTTTCGAGAGACTTTTTTGATAACTCACAGATCAATAATACTTTATTGGCGGCTTTTTGAACAGCGTGTGTATTCTTTAACAAGTTTTTTCTTATTTTCTTCTCTCTCAAATTATCAGTGCGAACCTTTAAATTGGAACCAAGTTTGGATAAATATTCCGTCGCTTCACATAATACATCACAGATAGGAAGCGCGTCCGCCATTTCACGTTTACTTGATTTTTCATTTAGCAATTTATAGTACAAGGACGAGACACTTTCCAAAAAAAATTAATTTAATCTTCAACACTGGATTAAAAATATATATAAGAAACAAACACGAAAACGAAATATTCGTCAAAAACTATCCAGAAATAAGAACAATATCCATAGCACAGACGTCAAAATCATTCCTTGGCGCAAAAATAAATTCGTGAAAAACCATAGAATAAAAATGTTTGTTACATGTTTTCAATAAGAGCGGTAATTTTTTTTTTAACAAAACTTTTGATGATTAAGTGCCAAGAAAGAAAATAATAAATTCTTTTAAACATCAGTGGTTTTATTTCGCGTTTTACATCGTAAAAAATTAAGAACAACCTACAAAATTCAACGTCCCAAGTCAATAATAACGAACGTCTGCGTGACGAGAAACGTCTGTTTCGCAAACCTTTTTAAATTGGTCGCGTAATACAAAATCGCTATATAGGACCTATATAACAAAATAGCGGCAATAGTACGTATATACTATACATACACAGTATTATTATGCGATAATTCATGCATAATTTCTTAAATTTTAGGATTGTAAGCAAATACACAGTTCAAAGCATTTTATACGGATGTTATTACAATTTGTGACAAGCACAACGGTACACTGTAAGGAAATAAAAAATATCAAAGTATCAATTTTTTTGTACTTGCCTTTCATGTAAATGGCTGATGTGTGGTTTTACAGGGTTTGGTGTTAAAAACTGATCTTAACTGTTATTGTTGTACATCATCGTAATGTATTGTGGAACTTAAACATTAAAGTAAAGTCATATTATACTGTAAGACCGAAAAATCGGCGAATTAAGCGAGGTAGGTAAACTATCCAAAACAGTCGTGAAAAAGTACCATAGACTGCCATAGATAAAAGCACAGTACCTCAAAATGTCAGAAAAGCATAGCATTATGAATGTTAAAATTACTTTACATATCAATTAAAAACAGTCATTTAAAGCTTTTCTTCTCCGTGCCTACTTAATTGTTTAATAAACTTAAAGCTTTGCAGTGTAAAAAGGCTGTATTCAACATTATAATGTGATTAACTTTACAGAACAAACTTTTTGGAAATAAATACTATTTCTTATCAAAAATGCAATTTTATCGGAAGTATTAATTTAATCTCTTTTCAAAAAACATCTTTACATATATAACAAAGAGTACATATAATATACATAAAAAAGTTGACAAATATTTACAGTTGACATTGACACCAAGTTGACACTTCAATATTTTTCGCCAATTAGAAATAAAGTTGTGTAACGCAAAGCGCAACATTAGAGTAACTTATTAACCATGATAGCTCGGGTGTGTTTGAGAAAGAATTTGAACGGCGCGGTTATACGATATTACAACCAGGGTCCGAGTCAAGGTCTTGGTTCGGGACCTTCGTCTGCTTCTACGAGTGAAATTATATCAGATGTGCCCGGACTTAGTGCTGCCGTAATTCTTCCTTCATCAGAACCAGTGGGCCCAGGAGTTGACCCAAGCAAGAACGGACCATACAAAGTTCCCGAATACTTTTGCTATGACAATACTAGTTTCTTTGAAGCTGAAATTGAAATGGCTAAATTCAGACTGCCACAACCCTCTGCAGTGAAGAAATAAACTATCATTGTTATTTTTTTAGTCTGTAGTAAAATATTAAATTATTTGTTGTTTTGACTATTGAGAATTTTTTTTTCTAATTAATAAATTTTTCAATTATATTTCCAATGAGAAATTTATAAGAACTCTATATTTTCTAGTCAATGTCATTACTATTAAAGATTGTTTTTGGGCAAATTAAGAATTATCTGACATGCAATGACTGCAGACCATCTTTGTCTTCCCATTCTTTTCTAATAAGAATCAGATTGTAAGGTTTTGATTTCTTTTACTTAATATAGATAGTTCAGAGTGTGACTAGGCTACTAGGTCTGGGGGCAGCAAACATTAATATCTTATTTTAGGTAGTTTTATGTCCATTTTAAATTTTTCAATATTCTAAGAGGAGGGAGGCAGTGGCTACCTGGCATCGCTATTAACACAAGAGTTTGCAACTGTAATTAAACCATCTATTTAAAACATTATCCAGACATTAGAAAATGGTAATTAAAAATTTAATTTTTAACAATCAAGGTGGTAAAGGAAAGACTAATAGCTTTTACTGTTTTATTTGAATAATTTCATCCACATAATGACTAAAAGCCTACAACTAAATAACACAAAATGCAATATCCACCATCTAAATATCTAGTGTGTTCACAGTTTAAAAATATTCAAATGCAAATGTTCAATTTCAAATTGCCACTGAAGCCGCACCGCTTATTATAACCACAGTTTCATCATCGGAAAGAGTGGTCACTGGCTTCAGACACCCAGAACCCTCTTCCTCGGCCTCATGTTACTTCTTTTTAGTCAATTTTTCCGATAAGTCATCAAAGGTAGGATCTTGTAAGTTAATCATAAGGCTGTTGCCAGGAAGGAATACACGGTTTTGTGATTGAGCTATCATTCTAGAAATGCTTTGAGCTGCGCGGATTTTGCGCAACTTGAGGTAACCTGGATTCATGCCCATAGCTTTACCCAACATTTCTGCAGCTTCGGCTTCACCCTCCGCCTGCACAATTTTCTGTTGACGCTCCTGCTTAGCTCTTTCAACTACGAAAGCAGCACGCTGAGCCTCTTGTTGCGCTACTTGTTTAGCTTCAACTGCAGCTGTGTACTCCTTACCAAAACTCAATTCAGTTAATGAAACATCATCCAGTATGATGTTGAAGTCAGCTGCACGCTCTACCAGCTCGCGCCTTATCAACAAAGAAACTTGTTGACGTTGAGTGATTAGCTGAGATGCATTAAATTTGGCAACAACTGATTTTAAAACTTCATTGCAAATTGAAGGCAGCACTTTCTCGTCGTAGTCAGTTCCTAGCTGGCGGTACATAATAGCCAAGTGACGTGCATCTGGTCGTGATAACACCCTAAGGGAGATGTTCACCATTTGCAAATCCTTCGAACCAGTAGGAGACGATATTTTTCTAGGACGCGATCTAATATCATAAATAATAGGATACTGGAACCACGGTACACGGAAATGTAACCCTTCAGTCATAACGTGCTGTTGTACACCACCGATCCTGTTGAACATTATGGCTCGGTGCCCACCTTCCACAGTAAATACTGATTGGGAAATACCGTATACCGCTGCGCCGACTACTGCTGCGACTTTCAGCCCAATACCAAGTCCGGGAGGTCCACCTTTGGCAAATTTGCCTGCCATATCGTTAAGTTTACTTTGAGCCATTTTCAGAGTCCTAATAAATTGAAAAGATATTAATTCACAATTTCAATGATATAACCTAACACTATTACAGAATTGTGCAACAAGGTCGGATCGGCAACAAGATGGCAGAGCAAAATGAAGCAGAGAGCGCAGAGTAGAAAATATTGTCTACGGTCACTGGATTACGCACAGACTAAAAATTTTGTGTTCAGTAATACAGTAATACCAAAAGTGATTCTGAACACATTCCCTTAATCCACAAATAGCTCGATTGATCTGTAATCAAGTTATGTTGGTGATTATAAGACCTAAAATGTAAGGTTCTTAGTTTGAGCCCCATAATAAGTGGTGTACTCAGTTTTATTTTTAAAACATTTTACCATTAAATATCGATATAGATACTTACTTGATTCTAAAATCGTCATCACCGTGGTTTTCTTTAGATATGATCACCACACACAACAGACAGCTGAATTCCTGAGTTGACAATTTGAGTTTGACATATTAAAATTCAGCGAGGAAAGAAGAAAGCATAATGTCTGTTTTCATTAAATAAAAACATTCAATAAAAATCTAGATGATTTCTGATTATAATCAATAACTTCATCAAACACAGATATAATTTTTATAATCATATTGCGTGTAATATAAGAAAGAAGGATGGATTCGTGCATGGGTGTAGAACAGGATTTAGACAAAGCCACATCAAAATTTAATGCTTTAAATGAGCATACTAATAAGGTATTAGAAGACATCATCAGTCAAGTTGAAGATTTAAAAAACGAAATATCTAAACGTAAGTATTTCCACTATAAGTGGAATAAACTAATGAAAATAATATTTGTGACTAAAGTAACCAATATTGCGTATCACTGGATGTTTTAACTGTCATGTCTTCTGTATAATGTAAAGTTTTAACAGGTAAATACAGTCAAGTTGTGCATTGTATATTAACTTTTTAATTTATTAGCGGGAAAGGATGAAATAACAGTTTACAATGGTCCCACCAATTTGACTACAAGATGCCACAACTTGTAATGAATGTTTTATGTAACTTTGAAAACAGCCATCATTATTTAACTTTAGAGGTGATAAACTGAGACACAATCTGACAGTGGCATATCTTATTTATATTTTAACATCTTCCTGGCCTCATTGTTCTCATATGTGGTTGGTGCTTAAAGTTTTATAAACCTTAACATTTTGACTTAATTTTTACTGTCGGCTACCTGACTATTGCCAACCCTACATTATGCAACCTGTTTTACACCTGTTATAATTCAACAATAATTTCCCTTTATTAAAACAATACCGTTGGATTAATTTATCATGTTTTGTCATATTATATAAATATTTATTATCTCTCAGTGCAATAAACTCATAAATGAACATTAGTATTGTTTGTTAAATGCAGTTTTAAATACAAGCAATTTAGTTCATTGACTCAAAAGATATTGTAAATATGTTTTGTAATTATTATCTATACTTCATCCTGCTTGGTTCAGTTATTACGGAGTTTAATTCTTATATATAGTGATGTGATGTGATACTAGCTTATGTCCATGAGTTTGTCTGCATAAAATATAATAAAAGATAGTATTTTATCTTTGTACCAGGTTTTATCTAGACAATTAAGATTCATTAAGCCGTAGTATCTAACATTGGAGTTTGAGAATTAAAACTTCTAACAAATAAGCTTCCATCTATACTTTTTCATTTATAGAATGAATTAAGATTGGTAATAAGTGATATGAAATATATTTTCAGAGCCTCCTGACAGTCCCCTGACTCAGGCACAAACAAAGATCCTAAGTGAATTAGCAGCTAATGTTAAACAAACTGTATTTCAGATGTCAACAGGTAAGGTTCAATGGTTAAGTTCTCTTTATTTACTCATTTTAGTAAATATAATATTACTACTAGCTGTTGCTCGCGATTTCGTTCACATGAAATAAAAAAAGTAGTAAAAAATACAGCCTATTTTACTCAGCACTAATATAACTTTCTAATGGTGAAAGAAATGTTGAAATCAGCCCAGTCAATTTGAGTTATTTCAATACATACAAAAATCCAAATCTTTCCCCTTTACAGTATTAGTATAGATAAATAGGAAAGATTTGGATTTTTGTATGTATTGAAATAACTTAAATATTATTGGACTGATTTAAAAAATTATTTCACCTTTTAAAAGCTATGTTATATGAGTTATAACACGGCTAAACTCACGTGAAAACACTCCAGTGTAAGCACCGACCAGTTTCAGACCCGTCAGGGGTCCTTCTTCGGGGTGAGTGGTTACCGGCTTTTAAAGCCTCACCCTGAAGAAGGACGGGTCTGAAACTGGTCAGTGCTTACACCGGAGTGTTTTCACGTGAGTTTAGCCGTGTTATA
>LD688931.1:190651-203397 GCA_003118335.3 Papilio memnon | reverse complement strand
TTTAACCGTTCTTTCACCGTTAGAAAGGTAATTTATCTGTGAGTAACATAGGCCATATTATTTTTTACGCGGGCGAAGTCGCGAGCAACAGCTAGTAGAGAATATATGGAATTGCATTTTATAAATGACTTCAATTTTTTCTTTTAAGTGTACTTTTTACTGTATTTATATTTACGTAAAACCTGACGTCTTTAGTTTCCTACACGTTTGCAGATAAAATTTACGTATCAATTGATAATTTAAATTCGACCGCAATATATTACGTTGTTAAAACTATCACAAGACGTTCATATAACCGTGAGATTTCATTGCCGAAACATACAAAAATCGTTATCTCACACATTTCTAAGGGAATGATAGAGATGACATCGTTTACAGGCGTTTCGGTAAACTTAAATATTTACGTAATGTTTCAAGTCTGAGATGAACGTTATCTTCATGTATTATCGCAAGAACTAACACAATCAAATAACTAACGTCCTTGTGGGAGGGAACAGCGAACGTAATAAATATCGAGATTTCAGTTCTGTTGATTTCTTATTCTATATTTATTTCTGTCGAAACATGATGGAGCAAAATGAAAAGATTTATCTTGCAGATTTTCTGCAAATCATTATATTTCTACAAACCGTACATTACAGTACCAGTCTTTGATTTGGCCCGTAAAGAACTAGAGTATTCATCTGCTCGAATTGCCAATTCATACTTTCTAAACTACACCTTTACCTTTTTATGGGAGAAAATAAACTATATTTGGATACTACTTTTATTTAATTTATAATACAAAAGGATCGTTAATTACAACCTTGAGTGAAAGGTGGAAGGAAAGTGCAGAATGATTTTACAAAATTTCAGCAAGACTTAAGAGGTATTTTTGTAAGGAATTACTATGTAACATACAAAACATGGGAGCGTCGGTGGTTCAGTGGTTTAAGCACTTGACTTGTAATCTACAGGTCTTGGGTTCGAATCCCGCCATGTACCAATGTGATTTTTCGAATTTTCATATATACATAATTTACCCGACGTTCTTACGGTGAAGGAAAACATCGTGATGCAACCTGCACATATCGGCGAAGAAATTCAAAGATATGTGTGAAGTCAACCAACCCGCACTTGGCCAGCGTGGTTGACTGTGGCCTAGTCACCCTAATTTTAGGGTAGGCTCCGAGCCCTTCGGTGGGGACGTATAGTGAGCTGGTGATGATGATGATGATGATGATACAAAACATCATTTAACACCAGATTTCGCGTTGTCTGAACATTGTATTACAGGAGAAATATGACACGGTAGAGAAGATGGAGTAGATATGGTTTAAGAATCTATGATTATCCACTTTTCTTTAGTGAAAACACAATATACAGTTTGATAGTACATTCTTACTAGTGAAAACGTACCTTATACATTTTGTTTACATTGGAATTTAGTGCGAAATATTTAGATTTATTGCGTTAGACATAGTTTCAGTTAGGTTAGGTCAATAATTTCGCCTGGCTACAGTCGGCCTTGATTTTCATCCGCAGTATAGTTGTCTTATTGCTTGGAATAGTGTGAGTTAAAAGATATAGTTTGGTAATTTTGTAACATACGTGTAAATATACCCGGGAACGTAGCTTTAACATTTACCAACTGTCATACTTAAAAAAAAATGAAATAACAATTTAAAATTCATTTGAAGACAACATTAAACACTTAAACGTAATTTTTATTCGTATATCAAATTCTGCGGTCACCCCGCGCCGGACCCGAGGTTGGGTATCATCCGTTGTGAAAGGAAATAAAAACGCCACAAACATAATTAAAGTTTTTAATTCAAATAACAAGAACAGTTGCCAACAACATAAACATAACTTACTTCAAAACCGACTACCACGAAGTAAACTTATTTATTTCAGATGACAAAGAATACTGACATACAACACGAAGGCAGGAAAGAATAAAGACAAAGTAATTTATCATTATTTCATAAGAATATCGTGGTGTAATTATCTATCATTAGCTACAATAAGGACGATAGTAACCGCCTTCTTTCTACTACATAAACCATCAATCCGTCCACCAAACACTTCGTGCTGGCGCAGAATTAAGAATCAACTTTTCATTGAACTTGCCGTTCGCCTTTGCTCGGAGATGAATTGAAAATGAGTTTCTTTGGTAGCGTGATTAATCCGCAGCTATCGCATGCTGTTGCATACACTGCGCGTCACTTGACGCCGGGTACCGTCGCGTCGTAGATACCACGCGTAGGATGCAGTCACTAATAGAATCACCAAACGAGATTCTAACCTCACTGTAGTTGGAATCCAATATAAAATCAATTTCAACTTGTAAGCAATGTATTAGTATACTAGACTAGTCTTTTTTAGTCTTGCTTTGATTAATATGAGTTTATATGGAGGTGCGCATACTACTCGAATTTTAGTTGTACAACTAAACAGTTGAATGGGCTGCGAAACAATCGACAATCGCACAACAGTTGTGCGATAGTCTGTCACAGCGCAGGAAAAGTGATTAACATTGCTTCCTTAGCCAATAATTGAGGTAGTTATTTTTCTAGGAACAATCTCAACAGTATCGCCCATAGACATTAGTTGTCATTTTATGAGTTTGACTTGTGAATGAAATTAGCTTAAACCCAATGTGTTTTGACTTGCAACCACCCCCTTTACGAAACAAGATTTATGATATTAAAATAGGTACTAAATCGGATTACGCGTTAAGTATAGAACTAATTCGATTACGTCGATCAAGAATAATGGGCGATGTTTAATACATTTTACTTCATTAAAATCAATAGATAGGAACGCGGTGACATTTGGAAGCTAGAAAGGGCACCTGTGACGTCACGCGAACAGGATGCAGCGTTCTGTTTCCGGAATCGATGACGGCCAACATACGAATGTACATGTAATACGTACAACATATACTTTCACATATACGACAACGAGAATTTTATTCATACAGACATCTCAAAGGATGGACGAAGGAAATCAATAACGAAGTTAACAAAGGCAACTGTTATTCGAGAAAAGTCGCTTTAGATTAATGGAAGATTACGTGGGTGTCGTAATTAGAACCACAAATTCTCTCTCTCACAGAGAAAGATAAAAGATTATTTTTCAATCATAAACTGAATTGGTTTTATTCAACGCTTGCCATTCAATATTATTACTTTATTTTATAAACATAACCTTTGATTGTACCGCACTAGCTATTCTCATGAGGAATCAAAGGGAAAAACTTTATTGACCTTTACTCGACGTAATAAATAAAGAACAAGCAAATCCACGATTGAAGAAAATGTTCAAAAAGAGTTTAATTGCATTTTCTTTCTGACTCAGACCTCGCTTTAAAAAAATCTTTACAATTTTTTCTAAAAAAAATATACTTCTACAGCATAACTCACGACCTAACCCAAAGGGCTAGGCAGAGACCACGGACTTCTATTCCTAAGCGTACATGCACGTGGGTTTCGTTTGCTCTAAATGCCGTCCTTGAGTATTTCCTTCTAAATTACAATTAATGATATCTTAGTTGACTCGACGAGACATTTCAACTCCATTATGTTTACGCATGTGACAAAAAATAAACTAGCAATAAGTCCATGATCATAAAACCATTGCCACGTTAAATTCCTACATATTTAGCGTCATTACACGTGTTAAATAAAAAAAAACAGCTTTATACAACTTTATCGTAAATTGAAACAAACATCGTTAAATCTTACTAATATTATAAATGCGAAAGTTTGGATGGATGGATGTTTGTTAGAATGTGACTCCGTCCGCGTAAAATAAGTAAGTAACCTATGTGTTCTTCCAGACTATGTTCTACATCTATGCCAAATTTCATCTAGATCCATTCAGCCGTTTTGGCTACAAACTCTAACAAACATCCAACTTGTAAAAAAATCCTAAATGCAATTAAAAGTAATTACAAATAATTAGATATACATTGAATGGACTTAAAAGGGCACATACAACAATAAAAGTTGGCAACTTGTCTTATACTAATAATCATTAACACATTCAGTGCTAGTGGCACAGTGTGTTGTCTGAAATATATTGGCATTAATAGTGTTAACAACTCATTATATAAACAAAGGCTTTGAATATCAAAAGCTCTACTTTAAGTACATACAATCCATAAAAGTCAACAATAAGTAATTCATACATTCTGGAGGATAAATAAAAGCCCAATTGACAGCAGTTATAAAATTATCAAGACTCAAAATTAGACTTATATGTTTGTATTACAATTAAAATCTAGGATGACCTTTTGATACTCGTATAAATTGTCCACCAATAGCATTATTTACTTTTTAAATTTATTCTATTCTCTACTACTCTCCAAAAGTAAAATATAAAAATTGTGTGATATAATAAAAGTATAAACTGAATAATTTAGGATACAGTTATCATATATCTGAAGATTATGTGGCTTTGATATGATTGATATAAGTATAGATATAGATATATAGCATGCAGGTGATATACATAATTCTGATATATGGAACCAAGATCAAAATTAAATCAATAATCACATTAAAGAAGCCAATGAAATATTATAATATTTAAAACTTCACTTCAGGCACCGTTTTGTTGAAAAATCCTTCAACTCTTTCCAGTTTACATAAATTATTCTTCAATGTAACTTTGTCAGTAGTTAAGAAATTTGTTGAAGTATTGAGTAACTAGCATATTGTTTTTCTGAGACGGTATATTTTTAGCATTCGAATAGGAAGTGTGAAGTGAAAACTGGGCCACTCTAAGGTCTAGATTCTATTTATAACTGCTTACTCTGATTACCCATTAAAAAACCAGAGACAGCAATGAACAAATTGTATAACATGATTATTTTTGCTATCAACATGAAAGTTAAAGAAGCTTAACAAAATACTTACAAGGACAAACAGATCCAAACAGTCAATAATTCACTCAACACAATTATATCTTCAAAAATATTCACTCTATAAATTGTTTATTTGATATTGATACATCTAGAAAACAGCGTGACTCTCGAAAATAACTACGCGTATCAGGTGATGTGATGTAACAATAATTACCATGTGTTTTTGTATTCATTAGGTCAGCAGTGGCGTCAACAACGTGTTGCTAGGAAACTGGGGTTCAGAGTGCGACCGCGTGCGCGTCGACGTGCGCCGACCTTCCTACGTGGAACTACGACGTGCAATTTGGTGCACGTGCTGACGCGGACCTCAAAGGGACATTACATAACTGCAGGGACGGCGGACAAACGACACGGAGGACATCACTGACACGACCGTCAACCATCCGTTCCATATTTAGATGGGCCGCTAACGTCTGCGTCTTAGCTAACATCAGGCGACTCAGTAACATTTTTAGATCCGCATGTAAACGATACCGAACGTTACACGTTGTAAGATGGGATTGACGCAACGCAATATTATTCTTTGATATTTAAGGAAAAAATTACACAAAATGCGCATATAGACTTAAAATGCGTAATGATTACTCTTTTTATTTATGACGAAAACGATTCAAAAACCTGCCGGACTAATAGGACTATGATGGGTAATGTAGACATATAAAATAAAACTCACCTTATTGATATCACGGTGGATTTAAACACAAATTAGAAATTAATAATAATAAACAGCATTCCGCAGCCACCGTTCTGGAAATCAACACTCAACAAACACTTCAACACCCAATCAAACCATAAACTAAAGAGTAACCTACATAAATAAAACATATGACAATTTGAAGTCTATGACTCTCACTGATTTCTAAAGAATGGATAGGTTGTTCCTCGATAATGACAGCCTAGGCTTTGATGCGACGCATATACGCGTCTGTTGATGTTATTGGCAGATTATTCTATCTCTGTCATTAATTCGAATCCCTTACACCGCACACTAACCGCTAAAATAACGAAAGAAAGATATTATTACTCCGTTTACAACCAACCGTAACTGTCAGCGCCAAAATGGCGAAAATCAAAAAGCCACAAAATACTATAGATGATAGCCTATTCTTTCACAGAGTTTACAAGGACTCTGAATAAAACTAACCGTTAAATTATATAAAAAGAATTATTTTGTGCGCAATGATTTGTTCACCGATTATATTATACTTATTTTAACAAGTCTGTATTGTAATTTTAGACGCTTACGTGCTTAGTCTTAGTACATCGTTACCTCTAATTTAACAATTTATAAAAAAAAAGTACCATTTATAATACTTTTCAATCTTAACATACATTTTTAATGATTGTTCTATTAAAAAATCTTCATGATAAAGTAACAAAATGACGTTTAAAAAGCATAAAATATAATCTATATACAAAATTTAAATCTTAAAGATGGCAACAAAACTCTTATCCAGAAAGAAGAAAACACGTTAAACTTGACGTGGACTTAACTAGCTGGCCCACTTTATTAAACAATAATGTGCTAGAATTTCTTACTATTGCATTATTATAAGACAAGTGATTTATTTCATTAATCAGATACATGTTATTTCTTGTATTAAGATGGCTCTAAATATCGTAAGTACATTTTAATTTCTGTTTAAAAGAAAGCATTTGACAGACATTTTCCGGAATCGGTAAAGTGTATCGGTGTAATTTTTATTCGATAAATTATATTTATTTCACAGAAAATGTACACTGTTTTGTGTTCGATATTGCTACCATTACTTCTAATTCATAATGCGGATGCTGCAGCAGTAATATCTATTGATTTGGGCTCGGAATGGATGAAAATAGGCATCGTGTCACCTGGTGTACCAATGGAGATAGTTTTAAACAAGGAATCTAAACGCAAGACAGCGGCTGTGGTTGCGTTCCGGGATGGTGTGAGAACATTTGGGGAAGACGCTGTTAATGTGGGTGTAAGATTCCCGAAGAACACATACAAATTCTTCTTAGATTTACTAGGGAAGTCATTTGATCACCCATTGGTGAAAGCATATAGGTAAAACTATTAATATTGTATAAAACAATTTTATTGATCAATTACTCCATTTATTTTATAGCAGTAGAGAGAGTTCTGATAGTTTTTCTACAGGTTGAATCTTCTAACAGGATAATTATTGTTTTAGAGAAAGGTTCCCATATTATGACCTGGTGGCATCTGACCGTGGTACCCCAATTTTTGTACATGATGAGAACACTAAGTTTACACCGGAAGAACTAGTTGCTCAACTTTTAGCCAAGGCAAAGGAGTTTGCAGAAATCAGCCATGGTAAGGAGTTGTATTATTTTATTAATGTTGTTAATTTAGAAATTATGTCTTGTCTTTATTTTGTTTGAAGGAGATGTGTACTGTCAACTTTGATATACAACATTTGCAGTAATCTAGGAGGCTAAATGGAGATATTCTGCATTGTGTATTTGATAAGATTTTTTTCATTCATGTGCATAAAGCTTTGCTCTATGTTTCTATTGTCATAAAATTATATGATTTTAGGCCAACCTATAAGTGAATGTGTTATCACCGTGCCCGGTTACTTCAACCAAGCTGAAAGGAGAGCTCTAAAAGATGCGGCTGCCTTAGCAGGACTTAATGTACTGCAACTGATCAATGATTATACAGCTATTGGTATTAACTATGGTATATTTAGACGGAAGGTGAGTATATTTTTAATAATTAATAAATTTTACCATAGCTTTTCATATCTGAAACATCTGTTTTGAAAATTTATCATCTTTGTTCTGTATAAATATTAACTATATTACTCTGTGATAATTTCACAGAGTAATATAATAATGTGTCTGCAAAGTATGAATGGATTGTGTGAAAGATGATATGCTTAAGAAGGGAGTGGATTCAGATATGATGGCTGATAGAAATGTATGAAAGAGCAGGACATACTGTGCCGACCCTCCGTAAGGTATAAGGGCAAGTTGATGATGATTATTCTGTGATGATGTAGCTTTTTAATGGAAACAGATTTTTTTTTAATCGATTCAGTAGCTTTCATAATATACATACAGAATGCCCTAATTATTTTCCAATGTCATGTAACAAATACAGACAAATGCTCTAATTTCTATTTACCAGTATTTATTTTTATTTCAACATTTTTTTCCAGGAAATCAATGAGACAGCTTGGTACACCCTGTTCTATGATATGGGAGCTGTTTCAACTAAAGCAGCGTTGGTCGAGTACAAAACTGTCAAGATAAAGGAGAAGGGTTACGTGGAGACTGTACCGCAGCTGCAAGTTATTGGTGTTGGATTTGACAGGTAGTTATTGTGACAAATAATCCTTTTGAGGTTTCTATCTCCTTTTTCGTTTTAGCAATACTGGTTCTTATTTGCATATTTATCTTCTACTAGCTTTTGCCCGTGACTTTGGGAGCGGAAACGAAAAATAAACTTAATAAGTAGTATTCCAGACAAAATTCTATGTCTATGCCATAATTAATCGAATTACAATTTTTTTTTTACTTTCCTTTTAGTGGACTTGGTAATTTTTATTAGATACTGGCTTTCGCCCGTCACTCCGTCCGCGTGGAATTAAAAAAAACAAGTGACTATGTGTTCTTCCACACTATCCTCTATATCTGTGCCAAATTTCGACGAAATCTGTTCAGTGCTACAAAGTCTAACATACATCCATCCATACATCCATCTAAACTTTCGCATTTATAATATTAGTATGATTTTTAGATAGAATTTCCAAAATGAATATTAACTTTGTTTTATAGGACGTTGGGTGGTTTTGAAATGACATTGCGCCTTCGCGAGCACTTGATTAAGGCGTGGCTGGCAAACGGCGGAGGAGATGTCAGAGCATCTCCCCGGGCTATGGAAAAGCTACTCAGAGAAGCAGAGAGGTTGAAAATTGTGTTATCAGCTAACACAGAACATTATGCACAGATTGAGAATCTTCTAGATGATAAGGATTTTAAGGTTTTGGTAAGTAATTTAGCTTTGTACATTTTTTAATGTATAAAATAAGTATTTATTATTATTCAATGTCCTATTTAATAGAACGTAGGAACTGATTTTGTCAGCACATATTAGGGAAAGTACAGTCCTTATGCTAAATTGGTGAAAATTTTACTTTATGCCTTATATCTCCTTATATCCTCCTAATATTATAAATACGAAAGTTTAGATAGATGGATGGATGGATGTTTCTATGTATCTCCAAAATAGCTGCATGGATCTGGATGAAATTTGGTATAGGTTTCTATTTTTTTTTTTATAAATGACGCTCGGACAGAGTGTGGGGCAACACATAGGCTAGGAATATAACATGCCTTTGTATTTAAGTCAGTTTTTGCTATTTATAGGTGACTAGAGCGGAGTTTGAAGAGCTTTGTTCAGATTTATGGAGCAGAGTGTCGGGGGTGATCCAGCGAGCGGTGGCATCCGCCGCGGGCTCTGGGGAGGGCGCGAAGCTGGTGCTGGCGGGGGGCGCAGCCCGAGCGCCGGCTGTGCACGAAGCCCTACGCAAAGTGGTGGGCCACGAACCGGCTCGCTCCATCAATGCTGATGAAGCCGCTACCATGGGAGCTGTCTATAGGTAAGAAAAATTGATATTTTGTATACAATTATAAATATAGAGTACAATAATTGATTGTTTTACTTCATATTTTGTGTTAAACTGACTTTAAAGTTTTAATTATTGTTATAGGGCTGCATCTCTAGCCACTGGGTACAAAGTCGCTCCATTGAATGTCCGTGATGCGGTGCTACTGCCAATTCAGGTCGTTTTCACCAGAAATGTCGATGGAAATGAGAAATTGGTATGTATTTTACCAACAATTATAGTTTACTTTCATGTTTGCTTGGTAGCCAACAGTTCTTTGAAAATATCAAGAATCGATTATAAAAGTGTTTTTTTTTTTATTTCAGATCAAGAGAACTTTGTTTGGTCCCATGAATCCTTATCCACAAAAGAAGGTAATCACTTTCAATAAACACACTGATGATTTCTCTTTCAATGTCAACTATGCAGAGCTTGATCATGTACCATCTACTGAATTGAAATACATTGGCTCCCTAAACCTCAGTCAGGTTATCTTGTCCGGTGTCAGTGAGGCTCTCGGGATGCATACTGGAGATAATGTTGAACATAAAGGTATTAAAGCCCATTTCAACATGGACGATTCTGGTATCCTTAATTTGCTAAATGTGGAATTTGTAGCTGAAAAAACTGTGACAGATGATGATGATGATAAAGACAGCACTCTGTCTAAGATAGGAAGCACCATCAGTAAATTGTTCGGTTCAGATGCTGAAACTCCAGAGAAAACAGAAGAAAAGGCGGAGGATACAACAAAAGAAGCGGAAAATAACGAAAGCAAAGCGAATGAAACAACTTCAGATAAACAAAACGCAACAGAAACTGAAACCAAACCTAAACCAAAAGTGGTTGTGCTCAAAGAGCCAATTAAGAATAAAGAACAGATCTTAAACTTGCAACCATTGTCACAGGAACAATTCAAAGAATCGAAAAACAAAATCAAAGAATTGAATGACATTGATAAGAAACGAGTTGAAAGGGAATCCGCTTTGAATAATCTTGAAGCTTTCGTTGTTGATGCTCAATTAAAGATAGATATGGAGGAATATTCTGAATGCGGAACTCAGGAACAAATCGAGGAAATTAAAAAGATATGTAGTGAAACATCAGAATGGTTGTATGATGAGGGTTATGAAGCCGATACAGAAACGTATGAAGGGAAATTAGCTCTGTTGAAAGAAAAAACTAACCCCATTTTCTATAAACATTGGGAACACAGAGAAAGGCCTGACGCCGTAGCTGCTATGCGTAATATGCTTAATTCTTCACAAGAATTCCTTAAAATGGCTAAAAATTTTACTAAGGATACAAATTCAGAACGTGATGTGTTTACGGATGTTGAAATTGATGTATTGGAGACTAAAATCACAAAGACACAATCTTGGCTGACCAAGTCGATTGAAGAGCAGAATCAATTAAAGAAGAATGAAGATATAAAATTGACTGTTGACAGCATTCGAGAGAAGATGTCTAGTTTAGACAGGGAAGTGAAGTACCTGGTTAATAAAATGAAGATATGGCGGCCGAAGAAACCTATAAAGAAAGAGTCGGATAATAAAACTGAAACGGTTATAGAGAACGAAAAAGCCGATGGAGCGGAGAAGACGGAGAATGAAGAAGAGAAACCAGAGGTTCCTGAACAGAAAGAAGATACCGGCGGTGAAGAAACACTGCAGATATCCGATGAGAATCCAGAACATTCCGAATTATAATAGGTTTTCAAATTTAATTTATTAGTCTAATTTATTTTTTACATTGACAAACAATTGGAATTTGTTCACTTTTCGTATATTCAGTCTCGCACAAAAGTATGTTAAGTTATAGAGGCTATGTCCTTTTGTTAATCCTGTTTGAATATCCTTATTCCTGTTAAAAATTAAGCTTAAAGTGACATCACAATAAATGTTTATTAATTAAGTGAGGTTAACTGCAGGTATGTATATGAAGAGAGAACAAGTTCTATGCAAGTTGAAAAATCTCAACTCTATTCGCCGCCTGTTTCATTTACTATGGCTGTCTAAAGACATAATGTAGACGTCGAGTGTGATAAACAGTGCTATTATATTAACTCAACTATTTAAAGAAAATTATCTTACAGCTTTTAATTTTTTTTTTCAAATATCAGTACAAATTTATAATCTATGGTCTGAAATAGAACCACTCCCCGTCTATGTTCTGTCATAGAATAGTTAATTTGTCTATGGTTATTTTTATATTTATTTGATTAACGAGCGGCGTCCAGAATGTTCCATATTTTTATGCAATGAACCCCAATATAATGATAATGCGAGTATGTCTGTATTCAATATGTGATATAGGATGTTTGTAATTTTGCGAGTTTGGGACTGTTTTTCTGTTACCATTAAAGTTTTTTTTCTTAAATTTCGGTAGAAAATTGGTTGTTTTTATCTATTACGTTAATGAATTTAGTAAATGTATATTTTGTTTGTCAGTATTGTTAAAAATAATGGGTTTGCGAATGCGTAATGGCGGTTATATGTTTTAACAATACTTAATTTCTATATTTATGTATTTATGTATTTATACTAACTTTCACTATAACTTTTTATAAATGTTTAGTTTATTCTAAGATTTAGTGGATCTCTTTAAATGAAGCGTATTCTGTAAATCAATTACGATAAAATTACAACCTAAAGTTAATACAATGTTTGCATTTATTTGTAAGGTTTATTATCGTAAAATTCCTTGTTTCATTAATAAAATGTTGCTTTAAGTGATATTTGGTATCAGCAAAACAGTTCAAGTAGTCTTACGTCTGAGATTTGTCAACTATACTACCCAGTCGCAAACGGAAATAAATCATTAAAAGAACATTATATTGTTGTTTTATTTCTACATATTAAATTTTTAAAAAAGTTTAGATTGTTAGAGTTTGTAGCCTAAACTACTGGTTATCTCGATGAAATTTGGCATAGATGTAAAGCATAGTCTGAAAGAATACATAGGCTACTTTTTTTTTAAATTCCACGCGAACGAACGCAGTTGACAGCTGTTTATTAATAAACTATATCGATTCTGCGAATGAATTGACTGTTTATATTATTTACGGGATACGGTGGTAAACAAACAAGCGGGACACCTGATGCTGGGACCGCTAGCGGCTCAGGTATTTCCTGAAGTAAGATACAGATCCTAGGATACCGTTGCTGTTTAGTATGAAAAACCTAATAAAACTACCAAAACATTAATTTTAACTTATA
>LD688931.1:164487-185596 GCA_003118335.3 Papilio memnon | reverse complement strand
TGAAGCCGCACGCGAACAGCTATTAAATAACTTCGATGGGTTTTTTTCAGTATCGACATTGTCCAGGTGCCGTTATGTTAAAATATGTTGTCATATCCTCACATTTAGTCATATTCCTTGTAAATTCTAAGAAGCTCAAGTCGAAAATGTAAATGACCTATAAAACGACTTCGAATAAGTCCATATTAATTGGTTGGCGACGCCAATGCTTTCTATAAATTGCTCTCATAGTTATTTCACAATTTGAGACACAATTATTAGGGAATTCTATTGAATACCGCAATGCTTTTGAACGTCACTCATACAAACTTTTCGGGCACATAAACGTACGCTATATGTTGTGCATGTGACAGCTTGTGACTGGTCGACTGGTTGATGTATGCGCTTCGATAGCATGCTCGGCTGTACCGAAATAATTGCTATACATTTTGTTGCTATATTCCGTATTGACATTACCCTATCTAATGTATGTTAGATAGACTATTATGTAGGATGACAAGCACAGCATGAGTTACCTTTTTTGAGTAATCTTCATATGGTAATTTCGTCATATTAGAAAGATAGAGTTAAGTTTTAAATGTATTGCCAGTGGAATGTCCTGAATATAGTCAAATAATATACGCTCTATTTACAAGTGCTACGACAGGTCTCCGGGATCTTCTAGATTCTAGTCCCTCCTTTTCACTAAGCAATAATCGCGCGATTTCAGTCCTTTGTAGCGCTTACAACCCTTAGTAACTTCGCCATTTTATTAATAAAACTATTTTAATTTAATTACTTACTAAGCTATGATTTACAGATTTGTAATTAAGAATATCGGTCTAGTTCTTTGATCGTAATTTTAAAGGACCCAGAGTTCGAATACAAATTCAACTCAATCAAAACTGTTCACAGCAAGATTTAATTTATAACTAAAGTTCTGTCTTGTGATTCAAAGTATATTTAAAGTGTAACTTTGGTTATTTACATAAAGTTATTGAATATTCGATAGACGATGTGAATTGTACTTAGTTGATCATAAGTTATGAAGCAATAATATCGAACATGAATAATAAGTTAAACTATTACTTAATATTGTATATTTTAAACTTCATGTATTTTATTCCAATGTTTGTTGGTTACTATTTGGCAGAGATGTAGAGGATAGTGTTTTTTTTATTCCACGCCAACGGAGTCGCGGGACAAAGCTAGTTGGTCATAAAATTACATTACCATCGATTCTCCTTACATCGCACACAATTCATCAATGCGATGAAGATATTACGAAATAAGTATCAAATGCAATACGTGACTTCGAAATAAGTATAAAAACATCAAACGTGTTCATGACCGGCCATTATAAGCTTTCAAAGCAGTTGATAAAAAATCTATCGAGACATTTAACGAACTTTCATTTCGGTTGCACATAAACGATTTGGAAATGCTCTGCTTCATGCTTTTAGAACTTGCTCTCATAAAAACAAATCAAGTTTAATTACGACCGAATTTGATTTGGAATGCAATTTGGTTTTGTCTGTTCAAGTTATTACGTGTTTGTTAAATAATTACAAATTATTAGTATAAGTTATTAAGCTACTAAATTTAGGTAAAATTTCATTGTTTACCTACATTTGTCAAATTATCAATTGCAAATGTCAAAATCACATGACGTGATGACAAACCATGGTAATCTTGCTTCCTTGATGTTGGCAGCAACTTATGGTCTCTTTCCCACGTTAGGGTTTTATCCAAAATATTTACCCCCTAAGTTTAATGCCGTGAAAATATATAGCCTAAAGCGTGACGCAAGTGTAGGGATTGTTATTAAAAAAAGAATTATTCAAAAATATACTGTTGTTGCTGACATCTTAGGCAACAAAGAAGTGTGTGTTTTAGGGTAAAGAAATAGAATAATTTTACAACATACAAAGCAAATGAGTTAAAATATTTTTAGAAGAAACTCAAAAGTACTTCTGACAACTCAATTACGATGTTTCTGGTAATCATTCGTTTCTCGTCTAACCTGTTAGCGTGGAACGCGAATTGCAACGGTTTTTCTTTGAATGCCTTCTGAACATGGCAGCTTGTATCCCAGCGGACGGGCTAAAAAAAAAGAAACATTGACGGGCAATTGAATGAAAACTAAACTAGTAATTAATCTGATTGGCTGAGAACCACGTCATTAGACATCATGTGAGACTTTTGTAATAACGAAAGTATTTTAAAATTTTATACAAGTGTATAAATTCTGCGCGATTGCCGGAACAACCATAGGCACCATCACTATCTGCATTCAAGATGTTCTCACGATCAAGCATTATCAATTTATTTGAATTGCCAAGTTTATTATCGTTCATATTGTTGTGAGTAAAACAACGGTATTCCCGTACAAATTGTTACTTGCTCGGGGTCTCCGGGGTCAATATAACATTGTGAGAACGTACACTCTAGCGATAGTTTGCGTTAATAACCATTACAGCGATACGTTTTAATTAATTTTTATGAAGTGAACGGGGCGAAATTATTGTTATTTTTATGAACTATTAAAGTAACTGGCAACTAATATTTTTGAGTACTGGCTGAATGTGCATCGCGCATATATTATATGTAGATGTCAAGCGGCGATCGAATGACAGATGACAGTTGTCATTGAATGGTGGAATAATGCGTATTGTTATTATAAAATCAATTGGTTAATCTCTGTAAATTTTTGCAATTCGATTAGAGCATGTTTTGAAGTTATCAATTAAGATGGTGGAGATTATCAACTAAGGATAGTGTTTCTAATGTTACGCGATTGTTATTTCATTATCTACGACATACGCACAATGGAAGATCGTTGCCGTGTATACGATCTACCTTCGGAATTGAATTCTACAAACCGCTCGTCACTCCGACAAACTTAAATATTAATAGTTTGAAACTTTTAGTTGTCTGGAACCAAAAATTAAGCATGAAAAGTCGATTCTAAGAATATTAATTGAATTTAAAAGGAACCGATTCATCAACTTGAAATATGAGTCTGCGATTTGGGGCTATTATAGACTAGGCGATTTCTAGACTAAACCTTAATTATGTTGAAATAGCGAAAATCGTATTTTTTTATGAACTAAGTCTTATAAAGTGTCAAGTTTATTACCTGTAGTAAGTTTAATTAAACTTTAGGTATTGTTAATATCAACGAAATAATTGTTCGGGTCAAGCTGCTCAACGGAACTATTGAGGTTAGTTACTCTGAAATAGGTCTATGCTGAGCTATCTAGCAAGAGTAAATCTAGATGCCTCCTAAAAGCAATAGGCTTTGAAGTTACTCCATTGATTGGTTTCATGCTGCAATCTTCTGTAATCTTCGGAGGCTCATCTTACAGGCTTATTGTTAAGCTATATAGACTACATGTATCCATAAAATAACTTCCTTCCATGCCTATCTTACTATTAGTATAATTTCGAAAGTTTGGATGGATGAATGTTAGAGTTTGTAGCCTAAACTGCTCAATGGATCTCGATGAAATTTGGCACGGATGTAGAATAACAATCCGGAAGTACATGTTGTCTACTTTAAGTTATTTTTAATTGCACAGTCGTAGGCGAAAGCTAGCTATGAATATTGCAAACAGATGACAATGTATCTTGGTGATGTGATATATTTGTGCAAATAAGCGTGGGCACTGCGGTTGTCAACATTTACATGTGATTTTATATAGTAAATTTAGTACGCATGTAAACAAATGACTGCGTTGATAGTGAATTAGTTTTGTATTGCGGACTCGCCTCGTGTTTCTTACGCACGCTGCGACTGTTTACGATCCTATGACACCACGATAAGGAGATGTGTACGTGATTTGAGAGGCATAACACAGTGGTAATAATTATAAACAAATGCGTGTTTTCTGTCTGCAATCAAGAGATGTGATAATCGCCAAGTTTAGGCGAATTTACGATTTGAAGGAAAATATCGTATCATCGTATCCGAGCAGATTTATACGAAACACTCATATTCTATCATAATATTCTATGTGAATTTTAATCAGTTAATTTTAAAAAAAAAACTAAGTCAACCGGTTCAGTAATTTTACTATAAAAAAGTTTTTTTTTTTAAATATTGTTAGCAGTTTCAACAATTGTAAAACAGTCGTGAGAACGACATGAAGAATACGTTTTATGTTTATAATCAATTTAATATACAAAACTGCGTTATCTAACGGAGTTTTTGAAATACGTAACAAATCAAACGACTTGTAATCGCTTCCGAGTCGCACGAGCATCGTGTAGCCCGATATATTTCACAATATATCTCCGACAATGGCTAGTACAACGCTAAATAACACATATAAATCCACCTTAACGCCATCGCGCCGCGAAAGCACTTGCTAACCCACCGACTAAGCGACTTGGGAAAAATTGTAACTTCACCGTAGAGAGCTATATTTTATAAGAATTTTATGTTTTATGTTCTTAAGAACATAATGTTTATTTTTTCTTCTACCTAATGCCAGCGCCTAAAGTTAGTAATTATTATCATGGAAGAACTTCCAGACTATGCTCTACATCTATACCAAATTTCAACGAAACCCGTTGAGCCGTTCTGGAGATATATAGTAACAAACGTCCATCCATACATGTAAATCTTTGCATTTATAATTAGTAAAATGTGTTTTTGCGCACCTATTTATACTACATTAAAAAAAATCCTTATTTCCGTCCATTTTTATAGTCCTGCAAAAAGACTCAATTTCCTTTAATCTCTTAAAATTTCTGAGATATTTTAATTAAAATATCAATTGGAAATAAGTTAATCTCATCGGCTAATAGATGAATGGGTACCGTAGCGATCTGCAGGATAAGAGGCAATCAAATTACAATAGATCCCGAGGGACTCGCAGATACGATTATGTAACTACAACCGACCCAATTAATACTTTTAGAATTTAACAAGCCTGTCCCCGAGTACTATGGGTTTGTTTTAGATGTGAAATTTGGTACTGGTTCATCGTCATCACCAGCTACGTCCATACAAAGTGGCTCGAAGCCTACACTAAGTTAGTGACTAGGCCATAGTCAACCACGCTGGCCCAGTGCGGGTTGGTTGATCTCACACATATGTTTGAATATCTTCGCCGTTATGTGCTGGTTTATGTAGTAACATTATGTTTTCCTTCACCGTAAGTGTTACTGGTTAAAAACAATATTTTTAACGTTATAATGCTGGGTTGCTGAAGTTTCCATTTTTTTTATTATTACCAAGTCATTGTGGTAGGTTGAACTAACTTTCAACCTAGTAAGACTCAAGGTACGTAGTTCGGAAACGCATTTTATAAAGTTATCGAGCTAAAAACACTTGGTTCAAAGTAGCTGGGAAACCGGCCATAAAAGAAACAGATAACTCATACTACTTATTATTACTTTTATTTTATTTTGTACTCGTATGTAAATTTATAATTTCTGCCTATCCACCGCTGCTACTGGCATGCGGATGATCTCAGGGTTCTCACGGAAGATCAGCGCTGGTGCCTCATTGAGTGGCACCCAGCATTCAAAGCTGAGCGTGGACCCAATCCGGTCAGCATTACAATGCTTTTTATAATGTTTTATTTAATTTCTTTTTTTTTTACTTGATTACTGTGTTATGTTTGTTTTTCTTTTGTTATTTATTATTGTGTTGAGTGTTGTTAAGGATTAAATGTTATTATTTTTTTTTTATCTAATATTTTTTTAATATATTCAATTAATTAAATAAATGTAATCTTTATCGTTGATTCTAAGGATATCAATATCAAAGAGTTCTAAAAAGTTGTTACAATTGTGGAACTAGTTAGTATACGCGATTATATCATTGCTATTTTCTACGAGAACTGGTTTGTGAATAGACAGCTTGTAATTAATTCCGATTGCTTCGCGGGTGTTCTGTTTTGTATCTCGTATGCAATTATGCCGAAATTACATTTGATGCTATAACCGGTTCTGCCAAATTCATATTATTTATAATCAAATGAAATAAAGATGAACAAACTATTGGACCGATTTCAAAAATTCTTTTGCCATTAGATAGTTACATCACTGAGTAACAAAAGCTGTTACTATCTTATTTTTTTAAATTCCGCGCGGATTCAGTCGCGTGCAAAAGTTAGTGTTAATATTCTAACAAACCCCAATTAGGAATGAAGGTCTACCTATTCCAATCTATTGGTTACAGCCAAAAGAAAAATAAATACTTGGCTTCAAAATTGACAAGTCCTAGTCTTAATATTTTAGTTACTTACTCGTAAACTGAAATAAATCAACATTTTTACATTTAAAATATTCATCATGGCTTAACGTGTACTTCAAGATTTAGCGTTGCTTTAGCGCGGCTGTAGTCTTTAAAAATTTTCCATGCGCATATTGAGAGTACTCAGCACGGGCCACGTTGGACTAAAGTGGCCGGTTATAAAATGTCTAACGCAATATTCACCTCTATTGCCTTTATCATACATGCAAAAACGGTTTCGAATAGGATTTCCTAAAGGGTGTCTACCAGCAAGGGGTTTTGAACCGAAGTCGCATGGCACGTGGGTGCTATGAATAACACCGAGTGCTATTCAGTTGTAGTGCTCTAGAATCAACGAGGAGGTGTCACGGTGGTCCGAATATATGAGTTTCCGCAAAGCCTTTATGTGAAGCCCTCGTATCCTCCTTATTCATAATTTGTAAAGTTACATCCTGTTTTAAATATGGATTAACCTTTAAATCTAGTCGTCGTTTGATTATAATGATAGAGGTTGTTTCGAACCAACAAAATTATGCATTAAATTATTTCTGCTTAAATAAAAGTTTGGTTTTACTATTAACCAACAATTATATCGCAATTTGCGGATTAGTCTCAAAGCTATTACGCCAAATCCTTAATTCAAAGACTAGTAAAGTTTGTTTGTAAAATCTAAAAGCGAAACTTGATTCCCTCAATCGATCCCTAATCGGTAGTCCCAGTCGAAGTTTGTCCTTGTGTTGTTTACCTCGAATTATTGGTTCGAGTCTTCCCTCCCCTTTTGAGGTCGATGAAGTGGAACAGGCGATATAATTACGTTCTAACGTCGTATGTAGTTGATTTACTACGAAGTAGATTTCGTTCAGTATATAAACTGTTAACTTCTATTGACAATAATATTTATTTTTGATCGAAGACTGCTGAAGAGTCTTTTTGTCACAGTTAAGCGCAAGACTACCGCATTAAGGCTCATAATTGGTGAGTCAAATAGACGCTTAAAGTTTCCGTGTGCAATAGTTAGATTGCATTATTCGGAGATTAGTTACGTCGCGACATTTTTACGAGACACAATTTCTACATAAGACTGTATTTATAAAATCTCTAGTACATTTATTGTCCTAATTCCTCAATCTCATTAGACGAAGTTAAACAGAACATAAAATAAACACGGGGAGATATATTTAGTGCACTCATGTAACATGTTCTAGACTCTCGGAATGGCGATGCTACGTCGCAGCCTTTTCCTTTATAAGACTAGTCTCCTTTGTAGCGTTCCGTGTATTAGACTTGACGAAATCGCATTAGCCGTCTTGTTTGTACCGAGCCAAAGCCCCGTGAGCGTATCGTATAGCAGGAGACCGTACTGTCTATGCAAATGTATTCTCTCTCACTAAATACATCGTGGGTCCATAATTTTATCATTCATCTTTGTTTGCACGATTAAATCCTTTATTATATAGATTATACAACTATAATATATTATAGGAAAGATAGAAAAGAGTGTAGGATTTATGTATTTCATGCTGATAACGAAAGAACCCGTATGTTCAATGATCTTCTTGTCTTGTCTTAGAACACATCGATATATCTTTTAGTCCAATAATTTACTATTCTACGATGTCCTTTAATTTGAAAGGCAATATTATTAGTAAAATAAATAAATAAATTAAATAAATGCTTTATTATTCCACTTTGAAAATATACATTTCATGAGAGCCTTGGCTCCTGCACTAGGTTCCCCTGTGCAGCAGGAGCCAATCCCCTTTCCCCATTTGTAAAAAGCAATACATTTTCGTAAACAAAAAAAAATATAAAAAAGAAAAATATTACTATTAGCCTAATATAAAATTGACAGAAAACAAAAGAAAAATAAAAATAAAAATTAAAAATAGTCTTGTCTTTTGACCCTGCCTCAACGAGTTAGGCTTCAGAGTATTTATGATATTTCTATGAAAATGTACATTATATTTTTAAACGAAATGTAACATTGTTTTCAATTTTCTTGATACAAATTTCATTTAATAGGTTCTTTTTAGTTTGATTACTCATGGGTTATTATATAAATTAAAGTAATTAGACCTTTACAGAAATTTCCAAGAAGTACTCTTTTTCTGGAAATTGCTTAAAGACGTTTCAAGGAAAGAGGAAATAGAAAGCATCAAATATGGAACAAAAAAGAACATAGAGCGGACACATTATAAAATAATAACATTTTAAATTTCGCTTACATAATAACGAAATATTTTTTTCGCTTATTTTATTTCATCTTGGTTAATCTAATATTTTATTACATTTCTTATTATATTAGGGCAACTAAGTATCAAATTCTATTCGACGTAGTTCGTGACTTATTTCGTTGGTCGGTAAATCACACTAAAGCAAGAAGTTGTGTACAGGATACATTACATCACGACAGGCTGCACTCTACCACCTCGGACCTATGCGTTCCTGGTATTTCAGTTTCTGTTTGAGCACATAATTCATACCACACGCCACAAATAGACATTCGTGCTTTGCAGAGCGTTGCTTGTAACGACCAAGTTATTTATAATGTTGTTCGAAACAATAGAAACACGTTAAAAATAGCAGAGTGCTATCATGAATATTCGTGAGAACGTTTTCGTAACGTCATCGACAAATTTTGTATTGGGTATGCAGTGCTCTTATCAGGAATAAAGCACCAATTAATCTTATAAAAAAATTGTTTGTATTCCTGATAGACCCTTTGGTTAAAGAAGGAAAAAGTCGTTTGTGAGTTTTCCAGTATCATTAGTGGTAAGCAAAATTACAAGACAAGTTTCTAGGTAATTTTCTTCCGATATTACTATCCAATTTTTGTAATAATTTCCGTTAACAAAAGCACATAGACATGTTCGGTAATGTTTCGAGTTATGATTTTTTCATTCGTTATTGGATTGTAATCAGTTTTTGCAGTTTTTATATAATTTTTGCATTCTTTAGTTGATTACATCATTAAACGCAGACAAAATTGTTGAAAGTCATCTTTCAACTGTGCTATAATAATTATATCTTTTGCTTTAAAATTACTGGTCTGATAATTTTTTTAGGTCAGGTCGTATCGAGTTCAAGAGCACTTGTTTGTATTAATAATTCAAGAAAATATTTATTTTTAATGTAATGATAGTTTTTTAAATTGCAACATTAAACACATTCGTACGCTACAATAAGTTAAGTTTTTTCAAGTATAAGTAGTTGTTTTACTTGATAATAGCTATTTAATAATTGTCATGGGAAGTTTTAGGCTTTTAAGCAGTGGACAGGAGCTTTGAGCATTCAGTGTGCTACCGGCAGATATAGTTGCTAAAAATATTACAGTTAAACAAAAATGCCTAAAAAAAATTGACCTAGCTTAATATTTAGAGCTTTTGGTAGCCTTTCTATAACTATAACAAAAAAGAAATTTACTTTAATGCTTTCATTAAAAACGTAATCTTTTTAAGTCCTAATTGTACACCCTAGTAAAATTAAAAACCCTTGTTAATGATGAATAATCAATATGTTTTGAAATTGTAGATGCGTGTGGTGTCGATGTCACTGAGCCTCCCCTCTGCCATCCCCCCTCAGACCACACGTACAGTTCCGGGTAGCAGCTCGTGTTACCCAGCACAGTGTGCCATTGACCATTGATCACTGCTAGCCAATGAAAGTTCCAGTATACTAACGTAAACTGACATAAGTATAATCTATACTAATATTATAAAGAGGAAAACTTTGTATTTTTGTATGTATTCGATTCACGTAAAAACTACTGGGCCGATATCAAATTCTTTCACCATTAGAAAGGTAATTTATCTATGAGTAACATAGGCTATTTTTTATTTTTAATATTTTTATCATGATCTACGGTAATTGCTTTCTAACCTAAAATTTATTTGATGACAAAAATATGATAACGTCTGAAATTCCCTAAAAACAAACTAAAGTACTTAAATGTAAATCTATATCTATATTATTTAAAATATTATAGATTTGTATTTTTGTATGTATTGAAATAACTCAAAAGCTACTGGGCCGATTTCAAAAATTCTTTCACCATTAGAAAGGTAATTTATCTATGAGTAACATAGGCTATATTTTTTAATTTCACGCGGTTAAAGTCGCGAGCAACGGCTAGTTAAATGATAAGGAATATTCTTACAAATGCTAAAACTGGCTTAAGTTCGATTGCATTACCAAAAAATCTACAGCTAAAACTGCTGATAATTTTTTCCTGTTTCTAAAGCAGTATTAATATAAGCTGTAGATAAATATAGAATTACACAACTAAAGCACTTGTCAGCGATCAAAGGGTTAATAAAGCAAGCGGAACAATAGGATTTTCTATTCGGCGCCATTTCCCGAATGCGGGTGGCGCGGTATAAATTCGGGAGCGTAACGAGCCTTCATTTGACAGTTTTAGTGAATTTTCCACATCGCGAGCCTTGGACAACCGGCGTGTTAAATGTTTGCGCAAATTGATTCCGGGAAAGCCAACGAACGAGTGTGTATCGGCCACATAATTTTACGAAGCGCTTTTACGTCGGAACGAAATCGATATGCCCTTTTTTAATGCGACCACAGTTCGCTAAATGCAATATAACAGTTATTTAATAGTCAACTAACGCAGCTGTGTTTTTAAATAAACGATTTATGTAAATTTATGTTAATGCGCTATTTACAATATTTACGATACAGCTTCGAGTATCGGTTTTCATTTAGAAAATTACATTTATTTATAAGCATTAAGTTGATTTTAAATGATTTCAAATCGCTCATTAAAATGCTAATTGAATGTTTTATTCAAATAACAAATTATTACATTTTTCAGTTTTAATCATTTGTTTGGTTTTATAGTCTATAATATAAAAATTATCAGAGAGAAGTAATAATCATACTAATACTAATATTATAAATGCGAAAGTTTAGATGGATGGATGTTTGTTACAGTTTGTAGCGTAAACGGCTGAACGAATTTCGATGAAATTTAGTATAGATGTAGAGAATAGTCTGGAAGAACACATAGGCTACGCACTTTTTTTAATTCACTTTTTTTTTAATTCCACGCGGACGAAGTCACGGGCGTAAGCTAGTATCGAAATAAGTTATTGTCTCAAAACATTACGTATTCTGAAAATTCCAGAAAAACTCATTATAGGCTAGTGTTTCACAATACTTATCTACTCTACACCTCAATGAAATTAGGTGAAATATATTTCACAGTGGTAGAGCCCGCTTTAACATCTTAGCACGAATGGGTCGGCTCGCCCGGTGCAATACCACGACCACACAGAAGACAGGCGTGAAGCGGAAGCAATTCCGCGTTTCGTCTTATGAGTGTGGTGCCGGAGGCCCAACTTTAGTCCCTTTCCCGTTCCAACTTTTTCTTATAAGGAAAGGATAGGATGCGAAAGTGGATTTGACGGTAGAGGAGACGCATAGGAAGGGGAAATACCCTCTTTATGTGCGTCACCTCCTCCGTCGATTTAGGGTAGGCAACGCACCTGCAATTGCGGATGTCTATGAGCAGCGGTCGCTTCGCCATTTCGGCGGATTTAGGTGGCCGTTTGCTCGTTTGCCACCTTATTGTGTAAAAAAAAAAATCAAAACATCTTTTCAAAGTATTTCGCTTGTCGAGATAGTCAACAAACTTTAAAGAACTGTTTCTACTTCATGTGTGGTCTTAGAGAATTGAGGTCAACGCGGACGAGTATTCGATTTAATTAATGACACTACATCTTTAATAACTCGCGCTGTCGAAATAAAAGAAACGAAGAAAATATTTTCATTCCTACGCTTAAAAATTCGTGAGTGTAAACTTTGATGTTTTGCTTTTAATTTAAATAAATGATGTTGAAATATTTGCATCTCAATGTTTGGGTGGTCTTGAAATATTTATCATGTTATTATGTTCCTAATTAAAGTCGATTTTATCACGAGTTTTTATAATAATAGTATCACAGTTGGTGTCAGAGTCAATTGTAGACATAAAACAAAGATTTCAAATGAGGTATACATCAATTGGAATGGGGAATAAAGAAGACTGTGTCCTGAAATAGTTTTTTTTTATGCATGAACATTCTGGTCTGCTAATGCTGGCAACTCTATTTATCCCGTGAAAGTTGAAAAAAAAAAGGTTTATTTTTAAAAAAATAGCGGTTATTCCGTTTAATGTTTTCAGTAACCTTTTAATTAAATAAAAAGAAATGAGCAAAGTTTTTAGTTATAACGAGAAATATAGCACCCATATGGTTGTATAATTAGTTTATAAAGCTGTACTCTTTCACACTGGCGCTTCGCCAACTGAATTTAAAACCTCGAGAAGTAAACGAAGTTTATATAAAAGTTTTTTATTATAATGCGGGTCCGCTATTGTTGTGCTGAGAATCGTAAAAATATCAAACGGTTAATGAGAGCTTTTTATTATATTTTTAATCGCATTTACTCTACAATTTTATGCAGATGCTTGATGCTTGTCTTAGGAATACCGTCGTTGTGGGTTATGTTCTGCCCAAATTAAACACATTGTCACGCTAACCAACATCATTACAATCTGGTCACCATGAGAACTATAATGTTGATGGTATTTGTAAATGTACTACTATGGGACTACTAAGTGACTATTCATTATTCATTCTTAGAGCGGACGCACATCTTTGGCTAAACTATCTCAGAACTATTGTGCAATTGTTTCGCAGCCAATTTAACTGTTTAGTTCCACAACTAAAAATAGAGTCCCTAGTGTGCGCACTTACATATAAGTTCATAGGAATCAAAGCGAGACTAAACAGTTGTGTGATAGTTTAGTTTAAGACGTGCGCGTGCTCATAGTATGACAGTAAAATTGAAAATTGTTAGAAACAAATGCCGTTTAGAATTCTAAGCTTTAACGATAAACAAGTAATCGATTTGATTTACGATTTGCATTGTTAATACCGGTTTGTATTAAACACGTACTGCTTGTGTATTTGAAGTTGTATGTTCTAAGCAAACCGTAACATCAACAACTTTCCCCGACACGCTCCCGGACCCCGCCCTAAACAAGTCTTGCCGAGTATTACTTACAGCTCGGGTGCAACGCCAAGTTTCGCAATACTGCATCTTTTGAATTTGCATATTCTTGCTTGCTTATAATCATTTCTTCGTCGGGTTTCATTAAGTTATGTACGTCAGTTTTGTATGAAGGTTAATGCCTACCTTGTCACATTTTAATAGTACGTTCTTCTGGATTCTGTTATTTTCTTTAAAAACAGATTATGACGTCATTTGTTTGCGAATGTGACTTCGTGATACGCCTGCTATCCATATAAGCATGACAGACGTCCCCGATTCACGACAGAGGATGTATTAAATTAAGCTCGCCCAAAGCGGTTGGAGATTAGCAAGGAAATGTCAATATGTTAGTGTGAAATATGTCGTAGAGCGTCCGACTCGTGAATTGAATAGTTAATGGGTCCGTTTTATTGATGCGATGTTTATTGAATAATAAAATTTATAATCTGTTCCGCTATTATTAACGGTCAGTTTGCGAATTTTTTAGCAATGAAATCAATCTACTACTCTATGCTTTCCGGTAGTTATTGACAATGACAACACTGTCTTCGGAATTAAATAAAAATATAAGACCAAAGTAATGAGAACGCTAACTCTTGTAATTCTAGCAGTGAAGTACCAGGATAACAGAAAATACGACGTGTTTATTTATAGATAGTTTTGTAAACGACTTGTATCTTTCTACGTGGTTTAAATATATAATTTTGCTTTGTGCTTTAATGGAAACAACAACGTTATATTTGGGGCATAAATTCTAGAAATTAATTAATTAGCTTCAAATTTGTTTATACCTTTTGAGACGTTCTTGGAACTGAAGGGTCTTATTAATAACTCGTTGTTCTAAGAGATTTTAGCATTACAAAGAGAGTTAGTAACAGTTAAAGTGTTTGAGCTTTCTGCACGTGCTTTATTCAAGTTTGCGGCGAGATCTAAATCTATACTAATATTATAAAGAGGAAAGATTTGTATTTTTGTATGTATTGAAATAACTTAAAAACTAATTAAGTTACGACTATGTTTCTTATTATTAAATCATGATGGGAATAATTCTTAGAACAAACATACCTAAGATTTTATAGATTTACTACAGAAATTCTAAGTATACTTTTGTTTCTCAAGTTATATAGCAATCAAATTGAATCGTTAAGTTTTTATCACGTCATTCAAATAATAATCTCCACTTAAATATCTACCTGACTAGCATTTGACAAATCATCTAACCATTTTTAACTTAACAATAACTGTTGGGGAAAAAAACTGGACACGTCCTGATAACATCTTATTCTGAAAGCTGTTTGACGAAGGACAACAATAACTCAAATGTGAAAACGGCGTTATTAAAAATATTTTTTTGAATTATACTAGATTTTTTATATTTACATGATTTAGAGGATATTATTATTATAACAGATTATACGTTACAAATTATATCAGCCACAAACACAATCTGTAACATTAATGTACAACACAGAAAAATTCGACAACCGTGCGTTTTCACTACCCTAAACCATTTTGTTATCTCTGTTCAATGACAATACCTATTAAGTAATCCTGATGCACTTTAATTAGAATGCCGTTGACTTGTCTTGTACTTTTTTCCACGGTTTGTGGTTCCTGAATGTCTAAAATAGGTCCAAATGAGTCGCGAATTTTAAAATGCGCATTACAGTGGCCGGCGGCGGTCGAAGTCAGGAAGTTGAGTCTCAATTTAACCCGACGCTGTCCAGTTCATAAATATTAGTTGACTGGAACTGATAGCTTCTTTTTCTGGTTTCACATTAACAAATATTTTTTATATTAATCGTGATCACATATAGATTATCACCATGTTGCTATTTTAGCACCCTCAGGTGTTGCACGATTTGCGTAAAAGTATTTGACATTGACAAAATTTGTATTAAATTTGTCGCTGTTCTTACCGTCTTATAGGGATGTTATACAAACTAGACTCAATTGGCAATCAATTTCTCGTTTGCCTTTAAACAATAGTACAGTAAATCCTCGTATCAAGTTAATATTAAGTATTATAAGTTAGTACATCGTGCAGGATACTTGATAAATCTTTAAATAGAATAAGAAATGTCTTTCGTTGGGGCAGTATCAGTTGATCCGTACATAATAGGCCTTTATCCCTATTATGGCGAACACGAGAGCAAAAGGGTTGAGCTCTGAAAGGGTTAATATCGAATTTTCCGTATCCTATTACTCATGTGATTAAAGACTGAATAAGTATTCTTAAGACTTTATTCTAGTAACACAAACAAAAAAGTCTTTAATATAACGTATAAACAAAAATATTAAATTTTAGGTTGTTATTTTATAGTATAAAGTGTATAGACTCAGTGTACGTCCTAATTCTTAAAATTAGCGAATTGATCACTGCCCAAATACATCTTCATTTTCAGATAAGTTGACTACCTTTAATCAACACGGAAGGGGGCGACTAGAAAGAGGAAAGTCCCTATGCGTCCCTCCTCTACATAATTCACTTCTTCTTTCCGTCCTATTGAAATAATTCATCATCATCATCATCATCATCATCAGCCTTTATCTGCCCACTGTTGGGAATAATTCATCATAAGTGGAAATTTATTTGTAAATACCTTAATGATATAGCGTTTCTTATTCCGTTACAGTACCTTAAATTCGGCACCGCTATTAAATATAATTTTCTATAACATTCATTTAAATTTCAGGTACAATGGGTCCTGTTATAATACTGCAAATATTTCTGGGAGTCGTTGCTCCGGCTGTTGCTAGTGAGTATATTTGTTACACAATTATTTGATCACCAATCAAAGGTTAAAACAAAGTACATCACTAAAGAAAGAAAAACAATTTTAATTGACATTAGATTTCTAAATTTTGAATTAGAAATATTTTAAAGTTTTAACGAAGTATTTTACAGTCAATTTATCTAATACATTTTTTAATGTTACTTTAAAATGTTTGTTACGGTAACTTCTACATTTCAAAAACATTTCGAGATATAATTACAAACTTTATCAATTATTCCAACATCATTATGATACTTTTAAAGCTCAGTCATTAAATTTAATTGCTGTCTCTATCCATAATTATCAACATTTTTAATCCGAACAAAATTGAAATTGTCCATCTCTTTCTTTTGGACTCTAAACCTGTATTATAAAAATCTATTTCTAACAACACTTGCATGAAATTCTTTATCCAATACGGGTTATGTATTAGGTTAGCCGGAAAGCTTTCCTGTATACGCAGTAATGTATTAAGTGTGAATTAGTAAGTACGTGATTTGTTTGTTATTGTGTCCCGACTTGCAGCGGATACGACAGGTAGCCCACTCACACATTGACAAGGGCTTTTATTGTTGGTCAACAAAAAAAGCGTTCTAATACGGTAGCGTGAGTTCGGAGATGGACTTCGGATAAGGTTCCGGGGACTTGAAATGGAATTTTGTAATACTGATTTATATTTTGTTAGATAATTTTTATGTTTTAAATTAAAAAGATTTTGGAGTTCATTGACAAGACATAATACATACGTGTTGCATATGAAAATATTTTTTTAATTCCATTAAGTACAAAATACTATTAGTTAAGTTACGTATTTAAATATATTAAATTATGGTCTCAAGTTAATAGGTTTAATACAAGCAAACATAATATTTCTTTACACGCCTCTATGAATCATATATCGTGGTATTTTGCTAACGGATTTGTATAAGTAAAATTTGTAGTATAAAAAAGTGGTGACACGGAACCCTTCTGGTAAATGTGTACCGAGGCAATTTGTCAGACGGCCAGCGGCGGTGATTATCCGGCCGTCTGTTTGTCGAGGAACTGGACTAGCTCGTTCTCAAGCAGTCGTTATATTTGATGAAGCTACTGTATCAAGGCGAGGAACCTTTAAAGATTGGAATTTATAATATGAATTCATTTTAAACATATCTCATTGCGCTTAATTCAAATATGGTACAGGATTGTCACTTATACAGTCACGCTTTACCCGCGACTCCGTCCGCGTGGAATTAAAAAAAAAGCCTATGTGTTCTTCCAGACTATGCTCTACATCTATGCCAAATTTCATCGAGATCCGTTCAGCAGTTTAGGTTACAAACTCTAACAAACATCCATCTAAACTTTCGTATTTATAATATTAGTATGATTTAATTACACAATTACACTTATAAAGGTGTGAAGTTCCGTATCTGAATAAAATTTGATCCACTGAATTACTTTGTGATGCGAGCATCCGTTCTAATTTCACAGGCAATTAGTTAGCCTCAGAACATCACAAACATTCGCACATACTTTGTATTTATACAACGAGATTCTTACTAATGAGCTTTCAACTCAGCGATAAAAGATTCTTTAGATGTTAGTACGGAATTTATACTTCTGTGTGTATTGTACCAAGTTATAAGGTGACTTATTAAACTTACTTATAAATATAATGAGAGAGAAGGTATTAAAAGTGAAAAACATGGATGGTAAAACATATAACAATATTGTTCCAGAATAATCGTAGTTTGTTTGTAAATTGTAGACAGAACTACAGTAAAAGAGCCGAGAGAGAAAGAGAGTTTTGTGTTTTAACATTTCGTAGAATTGTCAATTGTCGAAGTGGACTTTCGAAATTAAGCGTTTTATGTTACATTCTATTCCTTATTATATTTCTATTCCTATATTCCATCACAGCAATAGAAAGTTGTATGGTTCAATGCAACATTTTCATTGGTGTAATAAAATTTAACCGGACATGAACTGGTATACGTTAACATCGTTGAGGTACGATTTCACCACATTTAGCTGTACTATAATTTAACGTACGATTCCACTGCGGATCCAATAATCCACCGTGGAGAATTATAACACTTTAGCTTTACTGCAGGCGGCAATTACTGAGTAATGAATTACGTCGAAACGTGACGGCTGACTCGAAACGAGCCCGACCATTCTGCTCGGCTCGTTGAGCTTCATTACGAGTTATACCAGACGATGCGATACAATCGAATTCCAATCGATTCCTATACCTTGCTCCGTCAACTTCTGAATGCGAGATATCGAGAGACCGAGACATCGATGCGTGAGATTCGTTTGTGGAGATTATCGGATCAGGGGTTTGCGATTGTCTGTCATTATTTATGATTCTAAGATATATATTTCTTGATTAGTTCGTTCTCTAGTTCAAGTGCTGTTGTTCAAAATATCGTAGAAATAAATGTTGGCTTTTATTGTGTATAAGTAAAAATAAGTAAGCTAATTTATTTTTTCGTTAAATCATATTCAACATTAAACTAACGAAACGAAAATATTATACAAGAACTCTCAAACTCAACGACCTGTTGCATTCCGGTTTTCGAGTTTCGGCTGAGTAATAGCATCCATAACTATGAACAGTATAAAAACTTGTATTAAACCTGCGAAGCCCATTAATAACACTAACTGTTAAAACCCTATGTATATATTGAAGTATTAAAAAGTCATATATCACGTATTTTAAAACGCATAATGAAATTTGATAATATATGCAGTACTAAGCCGTTTATTTATGAATCTTTCTAAATGTTAGTCAATAAAATTTATTATACACTAGCTTTCGACCACGATTCCGTCCGCGTGGTATTAAAAAAAATCCAAAAGCGAATAGCCTATGTGTTCTTCCAGACTATTCTCTACATTTATGACAAATTTCATCGAAATCCGTTCAGCCGTTTAGACTACAAACTCTAAATAAAAATCCATCTTAACTTTCGCATTTATAATATTAGTATGATAATTATAATAATGTAATTCTATATAAGTTAACAATCAAGTCATAGTAGCGCTTTAGGGCATACTTACGGTAATTCTGGATACAAACGAAGTGAAACAGACCAAGTCGAGTTTGCCCCTTGGGGACCCTTGGCCAGTTTACTTTGTAATGTAGCGCCCGGCTAACAAAGCTCACACTATAAAAGTGTAAACTAAAACCAAGTGAAAGCTTGAGAAAAAGTTCAAGTTTAGTTACTTTACTTTTATAAATTACAGTAAACAATGCTAAGATGAAAGAAACCCAGAAAGTGCTTAGTTGCAACAATAATTAGTGTTTTTACTTTGTATGAAAGCCTTAAAATCTTTGTAATCTTCAACCCTGGCAGTCTTTGTTCTTTAATTAAAATTGCAGTAAATTTTCTTTGCTCATTGCTAATTTTATTACGTTATAGTCGATTGCTCGACACTCTGCCCGTGTGAATTTAAAAATAATAAAAACTAAGTATAGCTTTTGTTACTCACTGATAACGTAGCTTTTTAATTGTAAAAAAAAATTGAAATCGGCCCAGTAGTTTTTAAGTTATTTCTATACATACAAAAATACAAATCTTTCCTCTTTATAATATTAGTATAGATCATTTTGCACTTTCAAATGTAATATGTCTATGAGTAATATAGATTTGTGTCTATAAAGTATGTTGTAACTACATACTAAAGTAGATACTTATAAGTTCTCAGTAATTCCGCTTAGCAAACTTCATTTTTATTCGTTTTCTAGTCTCGTGGAATGAATCCCCGCCCGCATGTCGATTCCTTTTTTTAATCTCCTCAAGCTTTACACTGATGAGTAGAAAATTGCTTTAGACCCGACGTAAGAGAAAATTACTAAGAATATGCAATATTGCATAGAATGCCTTTTATTTTAAAATCATGCACAACGTAGACCTATTGAATTAAAAAATCGGACAACTCTGAAAGCTTCTTTGATTATTCATTCTAATGACATAGATGCTATTTCGAAATTCAAAATAAAAATAAATCAATAAAGAAACGGCAACGAGATGAAGACGTTTTAAATTCCTAAGTGTGTCCGTTGCCTTGTATAAAAAAACAACAATAAATCATACATTCCCGATATGCTCAATCGACACAATTGAAAATAAACTTTATCCCACAGGCTTTAAGTTTATATTTGTCTGATGTTATTAAGTCTTAATATTCCGATATAGGATGCGTCATTCGAGATGAGAATGTACTGTAATAACGCATCAAGGACATCGGGAATTGTTTTCGTTTGATTCGCGGCCGCGTTATTGTTAAAGGCAACCTTTTTGTATGCAAACAAAAAGCAAACATTGATGATTTATGAATTCGATAGAGGATTTATCGCTCAATTAAAATGCTACAAAGAATTTCGAATCGGTTTTAAAGTTGAATGAATGTTACGATGCGATTCATAATGAATTTATAGGCATTTTCTTTTAGAAAACGAAAGTGGAGGGGGATTATTTATAGCAATTATTGATTGCATTTATTGATATTTATTAATTTATTGTTACGTCATTGATTACAGGATGAATATCGCTTTGGCTCCTTAACTAGGAAATCCTGTGCTTAATTCCTGTGCTACATTAGTTATTTGTAAACGACATATAATTAAGGAATCATTGCTGTCTTAAGCTTACCTAGAATCTATACCAGAAAGAGGAAAATTTGTATTTTGTATGTATTGAAATAACTCAAAAACTACTGGGCGGATTTTAAAAATTCTTTCATCGTTAGAAAAGTAATTTATCTGTAAGTAACGTAGTTTTTATTCTTTTTTAATTTCACGCGGACGATGTCGCGAGCAACAGCTAGTTGTTAAATAATAAAGGACTAGCAAAATTGGTCCTCCTAGGCCGGAGATGTGCGTTAACAAAAAAACAGAAGAATTGATAATCCCCTTTTTAGAAGTCGGTTAAAAAGAAAATTTAAATGAAACCAGATTAATTGAATTGATTTAAATTATTACGTTAAATTACATTAGATTTCTCATTTGATAGAGTGAACAAAAAGTGAATTCAAAAATATCAACGGCATTGTTAACATTTAATTAATT
>LD688931.1:135460-147927 GCA_003118335.3 Papilio memnon | reverse complement strand
TGTCCATGGGCGTCGTTGACCACCTTTGTGTTCCCGCCGCTCGTCTGCCCCCCTCTCTTATAAAAAAAAAAAAGTCAAGTGCTTACACCACTGAGCCACCGACGCTCGGTTATTTTTATACATTGAAGAATAATTGTAGGAATTAATTAAAATTTGCTAAGAATATTTCAAGTAGTTTAAGTAATATTTAGTTTTCAACGTTACGAAACTACATAAATTTCGTTTCTTATTAAATAGTTGGTAAGTTTGTGCGAGCGTTAATTTCTGTGTACAGATTGCGGAGAAAACAATTACAAACAGTTGTGCAAACGTGTGACGTCACAGGGCCCTCTAATAAAGTTTAACGGAAATTGCTTCGTTAATCCTCGGGCTTCCCTCGTACGCTCCCGCAAACATTTTTAATTGTTAAAAGTTTTAAAAACTTAAACATAGTAGAGATAAAATTGCAGTGGAAAATTTTTATGTTGTGAGAAAAGATACAATATTGCACAACTAGTACACGAAAGAAAAAAGTAGCGTCGATTAATATTTTTTTTTATCCCAGTTTATTATGACCGTTATTTCAGATTTTAATTAAATAATATATCTCAGCAGGGAGGGCTCAACTCTTTGTTTTGTGGCTATTTTTTCTTTGTTGAAGTTTTAAAATTAGAGACTAAAATAACTTATTGTTTTTACTTTTATTATGTCTCACAAAGCTAATTAACTCTAAAGTTTTTTTGTCGTCGCGGGGAATACATTTATGCACTGCACCGTCCGTGCTGCGGGGGCAGCAGGGACAGTTTCGTGTGGGACTCCGGCCTTATATTTCGGCCGGACTACCCACTAAACCGCACGGTGTTCTCCTTCGCCCAACCGGGCTGTGGTGTCTACGTTAGTTTATCCACGAGCCGGCTAGGGGGAGCCACTTGGTAGGGGCTGGTCACGTGTAGGGAGGGGTCAGATGATTAAATCTAAAGTATAATGGTGTTTATTTTTATCAACAAACTTTAACTTTATTAGTTTACGAATAATACGTATCCTTGAATTTCCTTTTTTTTCCTTAAATAGAGTATGAAAAAAACAAATCTTAGATAACAAAACTTTTCCAGTTAGAAGTTTTAGCCAACGAGTTCCAAAGTTGATTTCCAATGTGGGTAGTATTGTGTTTGACATCTATTTAACACTGTTTTGAGTTCTCTAACTTTTAGTTTGTTTTTCCTTAAGAAAATGTCATTATTTACTTATGGTATATTACTTTACTAGCTGTTCGCGTGCGGCTTCATCCGCGTGAAATTATAAAAACTTTATTTTATTGTTCGCATTTATCAATTGCAAATGTCAAAATGACATGACATGATGACAAACCATGGCAATTTTTTTTCCTTGATGTTGGCAGCAACTTATGGCCTCTTTCCCACATTAGAGTTTTTATCCAAAATATTTACCCCTTAAGTTTAATGACGTGAAAATATATAGCCTAAAGCGTGACGTAAGTGTAGGGCTTTTGTAAGAAGTGTGTGTTTACGCTTTATTATATTAGTATAGATTAAGATAATTTTTGTAATGTGATTTAGTATGAAAAATTTACCCTTGGGTGTTTAAGTAAGCAACAAATGTGCAGCAGTGTATTTTCAGATAGTTTCTCTTGCCACTACTTGATCTATATGTGCCTATGAGTAAATTATTAAAAGAAAAAATTGTTTTAAACTGTCTAAAAAAATTAAATGAAAATTATAATTTAACCTGCCAATCAAAAGTCTATTTTCGTCTTAAAGTATCATTTGAGTTGCTATTGTATACAGAAAATGACGTAGAATAATAATGATTGTTTGATAATAATGTAAATGTACAAAATTACAAACAGTTTTCGTTTCGAACGGAGCGGTATTTCTGGGTATATCATCTGTATCAACATTGATGTTTTATTAACTATAGTTCGTTAACCAATCAGTTTAAAATAACAGCCCGTATTGTATTAAATCAAATATATTTATAAATAGAATGAACTCAGCCGAGAGATCCTGTATTATTGAATAGTATAGTTAATATTTTACATGTCAAAATATACCGCCACATTTTACTGATATTTTATTATAAAAAAAAAACAGTCAAAAGTGTATTTTTGTCCGACTACTAGAAGTGTAATCTATACTAATATAATAAAGCGTAAACACACACTTCTTTATGGCGTAAGATGTCAGCAAATACAGCATATTTTTGAATAATTCTTTTTTTAATAAATACCAATTACGTCACGTTGTAGGCTATATATTTTCACGCCATTAAACTTAGGGGTAAATATTTTGTATAAAAAACCCTAATGTGGGAAAGAGACCATAAGTTGCTGCCAACATCAAGTAAGCAATATTGCCCTAGTTTATCATCATGTCATGTCATTTTGACATTTGCAATTGATAATTTGACAAATGTAGGTAAACAATGAAATAAAGTTTTTATAATTTCACGCGGATGAAGCCGCATGGGAACAGCTAGTGTTCATGTAAAGTAAGCATGAAGGTACTTACAACACATCTTTTTAGACATTTTTAGCCTATGTATTAAAATAGAATAAAACTAAAAGGCTCAACTACAAAAAACTCAACTAAGTTAAAATAAAGAATGTTCTCTGGCAGATGTAAAAAATGTATAATTATACCGCCCGAGGCGTTCGTCGTAGATTTTACGAAGGAAAAGAAATAACATAGTACATTAACATAATAAGACTGCTTGAAAATATACTTCACAACTTGTTGGAAATAAAATTATGTTTTGATAGGAGTCGAGGTATAAAGCATTAACGAATAAAATTGCGGATTTACATTAGTATATGACCAAATAATTGTCAAGAACGACTTTGTAAGACAGCAAGAACGGTGAGGCAAGAAAGAAATGACGAGAGGCTTAGAACTTGGAAAGAAAAATTATTTGGCAAGTACAACAAAACATAAATTAAAGTAGAAGTTATTGATTGCCACTCAGCACAAGAGCTTGTCTTAAGTGGAAACTTAACATGGATAGATGACAACCTTGATTGAAGACTCGTAGCGTAAAAAAATTATGGCTACGAGACAAACTCGTAGCATGGTGGCTACGAGACTTAACTGTGACAGAATGTTAAAGCCAGTCTTGTTTATTTAATTTTTAAATTAACTATTCTATTAAAAATATTCATTAATGTTACTGCTTTCTTAATCTGATTAAATAAAAATACCGCGGCGTTATATTTGCTTAATTGCTTTTTTATGCAGGACGAACAATTTTTATAGAGTAGAAACCCTTATTTTTACTTTCACCTTTAATATTTCTTTCAATTAATGAAACACGCTTTTTGTACCAAGTTAAACGGAGCGTAACAAGAAAAACATTTTTGAAACAATAAAGGTTTATTTTTGTTATTTGAGCGAGCACTCAGGGTAATTGTCCTGAATATCATTTGCATAAACAAGACGGGGTTTAACATTGAGTTAAAAATAACACAATAACTTGTAAATTTAACTTGAAGAATCCTTTTACTTAAATTATTACTTTGACTTTTGTTTGAGACGTACATAGATGTTAGTATAAAACTTTTATATATATTAAACACAATTTAAATGTAATATTAGGTTCGACTTTATATTATAAATAACTCGAAATTTATATATTTTGTTCGAAGCCAAACTCTTCTGCAATTTTATAAAAAATGTATTTTACTCGTTATTTGTTTGATTCACACAAACCAAAATATATTCATGTAACATTTGACATGTCTGCAGTATTTCTTATTTCGCGAACCGCTCGATGATGCAGAATGAAATCGTAAATCAGCACAGTCGAAATGTTGCTGTCTAGACAAGGATTCTAACTCAGTTCGGTACAAATTCAATTCCATATGACATTCTGTATTAGCACATCGCCATCTATTATCCATATAGTTAAACATCTCTAATAGTAATTGTGTAAAATTCTATGTGGCAAGATAAACTAAATTTTGAGTTTAATAAATGAAGATTAAAAAAATATTTACCAATGATTTCGTAAATATAAATAGCTCAAACACAAATATATGATGCTACCAACAATAGAATATAAGAATACATACTAGAAACCTGGTTTATTCTATGATCAAATACTAACTTCAACTTCATTTCGATACGAAAAAAAAATACTAAATACAAAAATACCCTAACAACCCTATGACGTAGGGACCGTCAAGAAAAGAGTGAATGGGTATTTATTAGGGTATCGCGTACCATCTTTCGACCACATCTTCAGTTTCAGTCGGTGGGATCGTGGTCAAACACTAGCGTAAAAAACTTAAAAAAAAAAACAAAAATGAGAATGTAAATTCAATTATTAGTGTTACATGGTAATTTTAAAACGGCAATTTGAATGCACTTAAGTGAATTGGCGGGATATGTTCAGTAGCAACTAAATCGGTCACCGTCCGCCGCAGCTCTAATCAGCAATCTACTTAAGGCTCTCATGCAAATTGCTGGAACCATTCCGCTAATAATATTTCATTGGAACTTCGTCCTAAATACCTATTAAAAAGACATAAAAAAACTATCAATACGTATGAGAAAAAAAACAGTAAAACCTTTTTGATTTCAGTTTAAATGTCTGAAAACCTTTAAAAATCGAATCAAATTCGTCCCTTCTATCTCAAGTATATCCCTTTACTTCAAATCTTGATATTAATAACTTAATCTTTTTAATTCCATTACATCTGTATGTTGTAGGGAATTTGTAATACTATTAAAAACCGCAGATAGCATTTTCTAACCCATTCAGTACATAGTAACGGCGTTTGCATGACATCTACATAATACTAAGCTAATTAACAACGACCTAATTAACTCATATTGTTATTCGAGTAACTACGAAGCGAATGCAAGTTCAATTGTGTCTTATGCTAATACAAAATAAATACACATAAGTGTATATATACTATCTATACTAATATAATAAAGCGTAAACACACACTTCTTTGTTGCCTACGATGTCAGCAATTACAGCATATTTTTGAATAATTCTTTCTTTAATAAAAAGCCCTACACTTACGTCACGCTTTAGGCTATATATTTTCACGCTATTAAACTTAGCGGGTAAATAAATCGGAAAAAACCTTCATGTGGGAAGGGGACCAAACTACAAGCTGCCAACATTAATGAAGCAAGGTTATTATGGTAACAGTAATTTTGAAATGCAATTAAGAATTAGACAAATGTAAACAATAAAAAAAATACTGAAATTTCATGTGGATGAAGCCGCATGTGAACAGCTAGTAATATGATATTACTAAAGATCGACCGCGACTCCTCGTGGAATTAAAACAAAATTAAGCCTATGTGTTCTTCCAGACTTTGCTCTAAATCTATGTCAAATTTATCGAAGTCCATTTAGTGATTTAGGCGGTAAACTATAACAAACATCTATCCATCCATCCATCTAAAATTACAAATGTAAAATATTAATAGAGTAAGAAGTAATACACATTAAAGCAGCAATTTCATCAATTCATAACATCGTCATATAGCGTACGGGGATCCCCGCATACGGGATAACGACTAATAAAAATGTAAAGCAAGCGTCGTGAGGGGACTCAGTTGAGTAAAATTCGAGGTAAGGACTATCGTCTAACGCATGTTTTAATTACTAAATAAACTACGCCTTATTTATAGTAGCTATGTTTAGAATATTCAGGTAAACGACTATGCAATATGATATACAATTAGAAGACAGCAAATTTTCCTACACCCACTTCTTTAGCCTGAATTACTCTGAAACTTGATATTATTTCTGGCAAAGATAATCGCGAAATAGTAATTAAGACATCCGATGACGACGCCATGGCTTTTTGGCGTCATGAACTCACCAGGCCAGTCTGTAGTAAGTACGTGATAATCTCTAAGGATTTGGTGTTAAGTACTAAATCTATTTTTCGTTTCGATCAAATGAAATTATAATAACTTAACAGAGAAGCGTGAACTTCTATACACGGCGGCCATTACAGTATTTCAATTGTTTAGTTAAATTGTGAGATGAAAGTACTCCACGTAGATATGCTAGAAAAGGTGTTTTACCTAACATTTTGCAGTTTACGAGTTTTTACCTTGAGAGTTTACCTTGATGTGCTGTTTCCGTTGCGGTTATAGATTGGAACGAAATACAGATAATGTAGCTGGTCTCAAGATTGCTCTATATTCGTCTCTTACTGAAATGCGAAGACGATTCTTAATAAAAACTATGTCCAATGGAATTCTTTTGTGGCATTTTAATTTTTTTCTCATTTTAATTGCTATCTTTGTTCATAAGAACTTCATTTTATAGTCTTGAATAAACCGATCCCTTTTGAGTTGTTTTAAAGATTGTCTTTTTAATTTAGCTGAGATATAGACGGGACTTTTGTTCTCTTAGACGCGAAAATAAAGTCTCATAACTTTTCGTAAGCTAGGTCGACTTGACTTTTTTGTTTGATAAAGTAGATTAAAGTTCTAACAAAAGATCCAGGTCTTTTGTAAGTTTTTAAAAAGATTGCCTTATTGATAAAAAAAACAGCAAATTTATATAATAAATAAGATTATTATGAATTACTCGTGAATTGGTAATTTAGTTACTTGACTTTTTAATAAGTTTCAACAAAAAAGCAGTTTGCATTACTATGAAAAGAATTTCCTTTGTAAAATAAGTTAGTTGGAAAGAAAAATAATTACTTTGTGTTCTGAATAATTCTTGTGTAATTTTTCACAAAACATTTCATTAGAAGAGCGTTTATGGTCTGAAAATAATTTCACAAAAGTGGTAAAATTTGTTCAAGTATTTGTTTAGACTGTGATGTATTGCCCTCAATCATTCTGAAAGAAAGTAACAAATGTAACCTTTCTTGTCTTGCCTTATTACAAAATACGTTCTTAAGGCGTAGCAAATGTCTAATTTTACTTCTAAAAAACTACGACAAATATTGCAGATATATCACATTTCTTTAATAAAATTTGTTTAAATAGCGTATTATATAAGAGAACAACGCCATCTAGTGTATGTATTTTACGTTAAAATAAATTAAAAGAAACAACGGTAATTTAATATATCTTAAGATCTCAACAGTAATATCGTAGCTAATCTGTTTAATTCATTTGAACGTTTCATCTTTCTTAAAAAATTGTTTTATTGCTTTAATTATGTCGGAGCAATTAATTCCAATATTGAATTTTAATGTAAACACAAGGAAAGTAAGGAAAAATTTACCGAAATTCTGTCGGAAAACGTAGCATATAAATTACGAAATGCGAATGACTATTAATTATTTTTACTTCAGAGAACTGTTCACTTCAAAGTAAGCGTATTAAATTTATTATTAACATGAATCAACCTTTTTGTATTTTTCATTAACATCGTAACAACATGTATTATATATTTTGTTGTATAAAGAACTAGCTGTTCCCGTGCGGCGTCATCCGCTACAAATTATAAAAACTTTATTTCAATGTTTACATTTGTCAAATTATCAACTGGAAATGTCAAAATGATATGACATGATGATAAACCATGGCAATCTTGATCCTTGATGTTGGCAGCAACTTATGGTCTCTTTCCTACATTAGGGTTTTTAATCAAAATATTTACCCCCTGTTTAATGGCGTGAAAATATATAGCCTAGAGCGTGACGTAAGTGTAGGGCTTTTTCTTAAAAAACTAATTATTCAAAAATATGCTGTAATTGCTGACATCTTACGCAACGAAGTAGTGTGTGTTTACGCTCTATTATATTGGTATAGATTTATGTATATGATAATTAAACTATTGTTTGAAATCTATATTATTTTTAGTACTTATTACTCAGAGTGTTCTCTTAAATTATACCTGGAAGAGTATCTCCATTTTATAGGAATCTTGTTTTAAGATATTGTTACTTTTTTATTTAAAAATAAAAATTTGTAGAACTCAATGTAGTGAAGTGGCAGGCAACTGTTAGTTTTTAATTAAGTAGTTACTTTACCTGCCGTTTTAAGTGGTCACTTTTAGGGGCGTACCGCACCACAACTCAGCTTTAATAACCTTAATTACGACAGCCTATAATTAAACAAATATATTTCAATATTAATTTATTAGAAACGTATGAACTATAATTATAAACTATTATAGTTTTTATTAATAAAATTAACAGTTGTTTAGCTAGAGTGTTTTGTATAAGAATAATTTTGGTACGTCTACTTACATAGTAGACTACACTATGAAAAGTACACATTATCCCTTTGGTAGAGTTAACGGTAATCATTTTCCTAAAGCAGAGAACTAAATAAGTTATTTTCTCAGACTTCATTAATGAAGATTAGAGAATATTAAGATTTTAAGTTCTGTGAAACATTTCAGATGTACTGAAGTGTATTTTCGTTTTTAATTACAATGTAAAATATGATTCCATACAATGTATTACTATAATAAGTTCGAAGTGACTCAAAGATGAAAAACGTAAAATTTTTTAAAGAAAGTCCATTTAAAAAAAAGTGTTCAAAAGTGTCGACTCTTCTGTAAGAGATGACACATGAAAAATGTTTCATTACGTGGCATTTGAGCGAGGCCAGTGCGAAATATGAATCCGTCGGTGCTGTGTGCTCATTTTCCATTCGCCGCCTCACTTATTGTTCCCTCAGTAGTGAACAACGAAAAGTCCGTATTATTAAACTTTACAATCATTCCATGACGTTTTGAATTTGAGAAATTGAATATGTTGGCGTCAAATCGACTATTGTGAAAACCAGCATGAATTCAGTCATTTAAAGGACATTTTTTGACACATTAAGAATTGCGAGTTCGTTTCCTATGTCTAGATAAATTAACCTAATTCTTTTTTTTTTATATCATAAGGTGGCAAATGAGCAAGCGGCCACCTAAATCCGCCGAAATGGCAAAGCGACCGCTGCCCATAGACATCCGCAATTGCAGATGCGTTGCCTACCCTAAATCGACGGAAGAGGAGACGCACATAAACGGGATATTTCCCCCTCCTATGCGACTCCTCTACCGTCAAATCCACTTTCTCATCCAATCCTTCCCTTATAAGAAAAGGATGGAACGGGGAATGGACATAAATTTGGGTTCATTCCACCACTTCTTTTCCTACTTTCCTAGATTATGTTACTTGGGGTTTACTCGCAACAGTGGAATTAGACTCGTATAAACAAATGAAAGTTAGCTGCTTGCTAAAAATAGACACTAAACGTAGGTTGCGCTATGCTATAATTTTCGTAGGGAGTAGATGAAATAGGACGATGGGATGAACGGGCAATTGAGAGGTCCAGATAACTGCTGTGACTTCTGTAAAGTTGTGCATAACCAGATTTATTTGTCTTAGTTATTTGATGGATAAATGGTATTTAAATGAGATAATTTGCATATTTAAATCGTCATCATTGTTCTAACTTCAGTGTTGTTGTGGAAATGTAAAGTATCGAACAATGTATCAACTGTGAAATGCAATATATATTTAAATTGCCTTCAATTCGCGACACAGAGGGTATGTTCAAGCGAATGCGAGCTTTGCTCTTGTCACGTCGAGAGAAGCCTCGTTTTTTCTACTACATAGTTTTATTTAAATTTAGTTTGTCCATGAGGATTATTTCGAGTTAAAATAAATTACCTTTGTATTTAATCAAATTAGTACTTTATATATGTTAAGTGGTGATGTCGAAAGATGGTTTGTGGTTTAGTAAGTGGTTATTCGACGTAGTCATGAAGGCTATATTAAACTTAAATTTTTAGTACTCTGCTTTTATTGAATGTATTTTGTTATAGTAATGCGTAATTAGTAATATGCCAAGATTGTTTAAAAATACCTTTTATCTCTGCTACTCTACGCGTTTTAAATAAGCTTGTACGAACACGTTCTGATGATGGTTTGATAAGATTTTCAAATACGTAAAGTTGCAAGTAGTGGATGTTCAGTAATAATGAACCGCACTGTAGCCGGGAGGATTACACTTTTGTGGCTTTTGCCAACAAAAAGCCAGCACCGGAATTAAGTTTTAATCCCTGATTTTAGTTAGAGCAGTTTTCAAATTCATATGCGAATTTGAAAAGGAAGAAATTAATTTTAGTCGATCGATATTATAAAAGTTGTATGAAAATAGAGAGATTATCCAGGAATAGAGTAAACAGCAAAAATCCCTCGTCGGTGTAGGTTTCCAGTGTCGGGAATTATATATTATAAAAACAAAAGAGCAAAGACAACATGTATTAATTAATGTAAGTGCACGGAATTCAAATTTCCCGGTAAATGTTTTGATACATTTTCATCCTTTGTTCGTTGGTAACAAATAATATCTCTAAAAGCCCACACCTAAAACAAGTTAGACTTGCTTTGATTTCTATGAGCTTATATGGAGGTGCGCACACTACTCGATTTTTAATCGTGTAACTAAACAGTTGAATTGGCTGCGAAACAATTTACAATCACACAATAGTTGTGCGATAGTTTAGTCAAAGGAATGCGTCCGCTCTAACTTTACTTTAAACTGAAGAAATGCTTAAAACTAAGGACTTATTCGGTGTCGCGATAAATTTACCTTTAAAAAGAGACATTTCTATGCATTATGAATGAAACCTGTACTTTATCTAGCTCGGAGCAGCGCAGCAACTTGCAGCTGAGTCAGCGGGAATAAGCTGTCTGTGACGTCACTGGTGTGGCTCACTTCACGCTTCAATAACATGATAAATTCTGTGTCAAAATATATGACAAAACGTGTAGTTTATAAGCAGAATATAGCTAGTTAAAATATTTTCTGCCGCAGAATTTGTAAATGGTTACTTATCGCAACTTACATTAAGCAATCAAAGAGGGCAATATATTTTTGTAAACAAAACCCCAGTACATAACTAAACTAAATAATGTATTTGAAAGACGTAATACTAAAGAAAAATGATAATTTCTTTTCATTTTACCTTAAAGCACATAAGTAGTTATGACTAGAGACCGCAACGTTCTATATTCTTAGAAATCAAGCGCGGTAAGATGAGTTTCTCGGTATCAGATCGTACAAGATTATTTCTAACTGTCACAATGTACAAGTATAAATCTATTTGTTACGTGGCTCTCAGAAACTTCGTTGTATTCGATGTTAAGAAAAATACTCGACAATGTAGTTGAAAGTCGTAAGCTCCGTACAATGAAAAACTGATAGACCGACTTTAATGGATAAAGAATTGTGAAAGTTAATGTGCGGTATAATTTAAACTGGCTACGTGATTATATACGTCTTACGTCATAGAGTACTTTTAAAGTTGTATAATGGTAGCTTAATTTTAAGCCGAAATTAGGCTATTGTAAACAATTGTTTTTCTTATTATTTATTTTAAGAAACAAGAGGATAGATTAAACCTGTCAAAACTAAACTAAATATAGTTATTATACAGCTTTTAAGCGCGCTTATACGGATTTCTAGAACCATCGATTCCCATATATGCGGACAGAGCTCACCTTAGCAAGTGTATGGAGGAATATGGGGGGAATCGACTGATATAATATTATACATTTTACAAAAGCTCGCATTTCATAATACTTAGCGGATAATTTAACACTGTTATTGTATGTTTATTTAATACTAGCTGTTGCCCGCGACTTCGTCCGCGTGATACAAAAAAAATGAAACGTAGCTTTTAATAGTGAAAGAAATTTTGAAATCGGCCCAGTACTTTTTGAGTTAATTCAATACATACAAAAATCCAAAAATACAAATCTTTCCTCTTTATAAAATTAGTATAGACTAATTTGACTAATTAAAACATCAGATATCTATAATATATTATCGTACAAATAAGTCATAATTAGTGAAACTGATCTAAAAATCTACATAAGATAATCTATTGCTATGTACAAGTTGATTGATTGTTCTTGTTGTAAAAAAGGTTCGCAAAAACAATTGAGATTAATGAGCGGTAAGCAAAGTGCCGACCCATCCGCCTTTTTATGTGAGAACCAAACAAGGACGCTTCACCTTATGGTAATAATATATGGATAATTTGTCAAATTAAAATATGAGGTAGCCAGTATTAATATATTATTTCTATAACATATGCAAACGAGAAAGCGGCCACCTGAATCCGCCAAAATGGCGAAGTGACCGCTGCCCATAGACATTCGCAATAACGGATGCGTTTACTTAAGTTATAGAATTGATACATGTTGTAACTTGTCTATCGCAATTACATCCGCGAGGAGTTGAACCAAAACTTAATTAGAAGCCGATGTGTGAAGATTTCGAGATGCAGCCATTCTGGAGATACCCACTTACAAACATCCATCCATCCAAAATTTTGTATTTACAATATTAGTAAGATTGACGTCCTTTTCAGAGAGGCTAATATATGCATGTAATAAACAAGATTAAGGGTTTATATATTTTTGAAACATAAAGTTTTTAAGTTCGTTTAGGAAGTTCTAGACATGGGTGTTCTGCAGTGTTTTGGTTATTATAGAATCACCTATTACGTTTATACGTAGTTATTTC
>LD688931.1:124064-134584 GCA_003118335.3 Papilio memnon | reverse complement strand
TGATAGAAATGCATGGAAGAGTAGCACATACTGTGCCGACCCTCCGTAAGGGATAAGGGCAAGTTGATGATGTTTATAAAAGTAGACGTCTTAGGATAACGTACGTCGTTATAAAACTTTTAAATATATCGGGACTTAAAAATCGTCGTAATATCGTCAATATTTGAAGGACAATGCTTAGCAAATCTATCGGGTAAACATTTTTATCCGTCGTCGAAATGCTTATGATTGCGAATGATTGGAACAAAGCCTGTACTCGAGCCTTCGCTAACGAGCAATTTGTTACGAGCACCGCTAACTTGTGACAAGGAAAAATGTTGTCAATATCCGAAATATAAAAAAAAAGCAATAACGAAATAGAGAAGTAAAAATGAAGCGAAACCGATAAATCGATAACGTATATTCTAAAATAATCATTTAAGACAATCGATTCGAGATTTATAACACAAAAGTTAATAGAGGAAAAGATACAAGGAAGAGGAAATATCTTCTTTCTGTGCGTTCCTTCCGCGGTCGATCAAATGTAGTTAAAGCTTTTGTAAATGTCCGTGGGTCGCTGTTGCTTGGCTATTTCGGCGAATTGAGGTGAATTTTCAGGAGCGAAGGGTCGATTACACAATCGATATTTTCTTATGACGTCTGTGACAAATAGTCGGGTTTTTTATATTTTTAAATTAACAAATTTTATAGAATGGTAAACAAATAAGAGTAATTTTTCCTTGTTATTTGGTAACTATAGCTGACAACAGTTCAATTTGATGTAAATAAAGTTCAAAATAGTTTATATCAATATTTGATGGCAACAGCCGGGTGCGTTTGACGAATTTTTAACAAATTTTACGTCCATATTTAGAAATTCAATTGTCTACATTGCAGTTAACAGTTTTATTTACATACGATCGCGACAAAAGCAATTTTAGTAAATGGACAAAATGCATTTTTTCTGTCATTATTTTGAACATTTTGTTGTGTTAATGATGTTGCTTTTTGCACAATTATAAAATTCTGAGATAGAATACGAATCGAAAAACACCTTAATTTTCAAAATCCATTAATCTATTTAAGTTGTTTCAGGCTGTATTCAGTTAAGGAAAAATGTCACCTGTTCAAATATCTCTTTATCGGTATATTTAATCATATAAAAAATTCTGTCAATCACAGCTAGACGAGATTTGTTAAAGAAAAATATGAAAACACAAATATCAAACTTGTTATGATTTCGTGACACCCAAACCAACAAACAAAGGTCGAGGGTGAAGTTCCACAGGCGATGGCGGAGTTCGAAAATATTTACTCGGTTTTGAAATGTTGATTCAAACATTCTGTTTGTAGAAGTGTTTATGTGACGGGTTTACTTTCGACACCGTGTCAATAATGAAAGAAACATTCAGTTAGAAAACTATTAAGTACGAAATAATTTATATTTAAAATCGTTGGTGGCGCAGTTGTTAAACTTGACTGGACCCGACCGAAATACATGTACCAAAATTGTTTTCCATTTACAAAATTTTACTCTCTATTTATTTTTAATGTGTATCGCAAGTGAAGCGAAAATTCGGGTTGCTCGTAGCAAAATAATTGCAATCATAATTCCGTCACTCTACGCTGCTACTATACACGCCTACGATGTTACGAGACATCTACAAAATAAGTCGACATGCTACAGTAGCCAGTAGAGCTTTTGGAACACATTATGTAAATTAAACATGAACTTATTTTAAGCTCTGAAAATGACGTCAGAATTCGATGTACTTAAATTTGGAACGTCATTGCGGTCAACCTAATTGAGGTTAATTGATTAAAAGCTACCTGTCAGTTAGTGGCTTGTCTGTATTGGTCACCACTAGTACATTTATACAAATCGCTTCATAGCTAGAAATGTCGAGTTGGATATTCAATTGTTTACCATCTTCTTGTGATTAACTAAATTTTTTCACTGTCGAGGTCTTAAAGTATCAGTTGGTCTTATTTTTAAATTTATTTTTGTAATATGAACAGAAACTAGAGAAAATTACTTCGTAATTTTCTTTTGAGACAAGTTGCCAGTGAATACAATATACAATCTAGCGAGAAACTATGATTGCATTTATTTCTTACATAAATCCAAGCTTTTTCACCTAGAGTCGTACAGATATGCTGGATGTTAATTAGTTTCACTGTGAGAGCACGTTAATTAATTCGCATCCCCAAGTTGTGTCCTCGTTTAGTGGAAACATCACTCACTTGTTACAGTTAATATGCACCGAGCGGTGAGACACCGTCTAGTAACGTTTTCTGCACAAACTGAATCCATACCATGAATAGTAACATTTCCATTTCATGACCAGATAGAAGTGACGTGGATCTAACTGCGTTTCATTTAATACAGACGGTCCTATTAAATTCCTCTATCCCTTCTCCCTTCCCCTCTTCTGTTACGAAAAGACCGCATGCAACGGAGGACCACTCCAACCGTCAACGACCGACGACTCTGGCCTCGCGTAGAGACCTTAGTTCCCTGTGCATTTTTTACCGTATTTACAATGGGGAGTGTTCCAAGGAACTTTGGAATTATTCCTGCTGCGTTCCGTTATCGGACGATATGACAGATTGCCAAGTATTATCCATACCTTATCCATGGCTGGCAGTCCACAACGCACAAGTTTTCAAACCAGTTTGACTTTTAGACATTACTCTTCTTCGCCATATGAGAGCAAAATACCGTTATATATTTTTCATTTATCACACAATGAATTGGAACAATAGAGATAAGCTGACAGTCAATAACCAATTAACCATTGTTGAAGGAAACGTGGCCGTGGACGTTTGTTATACTAACAAAAGGAGGATTTATCGACGTCGGAAATATTTATTAGTCATAAACATTCAAAATGAATTACTAATATTACAGAGAGAAAAATAAAATTCTTTATCTATACATATAATAAAATCGACGGGACTTTTACTGGAAGGTAGCTGTTACCTTGCACACGGGAATGTTCTGCGCGAACGAAGTTTGCAGGCGACAGCTCGTTCGGGATAAAGACATCCGCTGAACTAATTTAAATTCTTATATAAACAAATGGGGCTTGTATTGATACCACCGGGACTTCTTGACTAGTGAAGCTTAGGAAACCAGTGGGGCTTAGTGAGTACACTGCCTGTCCCTTTAACATTAAGGTAGAGAGTCCCAAAAAGCCATCATGTTTTTCGCCAAAACACGTTCTGTGTTCCGCTCGCACTCTTAAAAAAAAGGATTCGTATTATTAAGTAAACTGAACTGTATGTTATTAAGATGAACCTGTAAGTTTCTGATTTATTTGCTTACGTTGTTGTAAGTGTACAATATAACATCACTTTCAGTATAGACGCTTTGTAAATTCAAAATGAGCTTTGAATGTCGCAGCGCAGCAGGTGCATGACTCAGCTAATTTCCGCTTAATAATGATACAAGATGGACGTGCAGCTGATGTTTGCAACATGCATACAGTATATAGTTACTTTAAAAGGTAATTTTGTATACTATTGATATACATACTGACAGTTATTGTGGGTAAATTCTGATCCTATAAATTTAATAGATTTTTAGCGATTTTTGTAATGGTCTATTTTACAAATTACATGAAAACATATTTTTTGCGATACCGGTATCACATCAATGGAGACCAACTGTTATATTGATTGCATAATTTCCCTACTTTATAAGATGAGAATTTAATTTTAAATACAATCCAGAGTTTATTGTTATATCAGAATATATGTTCGCAGATAACGTGCGAGGTTAGACCTTTATGTGACGGTAAGGTCGGCATAAGACGGCAGCTGGTCGTCTCATTCCGTTGTCAGCGAAACTATAACCAGATATGTACAGTTTTATTAAATTACTAGCTGTTCCCTTGCAGCTTCATCCGCGTGAAATTACAAAAAACTTTATTTCATTGTTTACCTACATTTGTCAAATGATCAATTGCAAATGTCAAAATGACATGACATGACCAACCATGGCAATCTTGCTTCCTTGATGTTGGCAGCAACTTATGGTCTCTTTCCCACATTAGGGTTTTTATGCAAAATATTTACCCCCTAAGTTTAATGGCGTAAAAATATATAGCCTAAAGCGTGACGTAAGTTTATGGCTTTTTATTAAAAAAAGAATTATTCAAAAATATGCTGTCATTGCTGATCTTAGGCAATAAAGAAGTGTGTGTTTACGCTTTATTATATTAGTATAGATCAATTATATTAAAGGTTATTTAATTAATATTCGAAATGAACGTAGTGATATTCTATTAACAAAATTTGTTGTGAACGTTTTCATTATTGCTTTATTAACAAAAGAATTGGGAAAATTAAAAATTGACTTTTTAATTACACTGTCTGAATAAACAGCGTACGAATAATTAAGTGTAATTAAAACAACTCAGAAACGCAAATGACTATTTACATAAATTACACATATTACAATATGTAGCATTTGTTTGTAAAATAAATTATCAACATAAGCTTACCCCAGGCTTCAGACAGATTTGAAGGGACTGAAATGTTAAGGCTTTTGCGCACGATGTGGAGCGTCCCTACTTTAATCCTTAAAGTAAGAAACCCGCTTTTCAGGTCAAAGTGAAGATAAACAGTTTCTTTTACAAGAAATTGTCTCATTTAAGTTAAGCTTCAATGTCGATCTATGACATTAATTTTGGATAAGATTAATTTTATTCCGCTGCTCACATAAAAAAAGGAAAAAAATCACAAAGTTTCGGACTTAAAAACTTATTTGGTTTAGAATGAGTTACTTTACTTAAGGGCCTTAAATCTATACTAATATAATAAAGCGTAAACACACACTTCTTTGTTGCCTAAGATGTCAGCAATTACAGCATTATATTTGAACAATTCTTGTTTTAATAAAAAGCCCTATACTTCCGTCACGCTTTAGGCTATATATTTTCACGCCATTAAACTTAGGGGGTAAATATTTTGGATAAAAACCCTCATGTGGGCAAGAGATCATAAGTTGCTGCCAACATCAAGGAAGCAAGTTTGCCATGGTTTGTCATCATGTCATGTCATTTTGACATTTGCAATTGATAATTTGACAAAAATAACAATAAAATAAGGTTTTTACATTTCACACGGATGAAGCCGCAAGGAAAACAGATAGTTGTAAATAGAGATGTAAAAGATATTTAACTATAAAGGTAGAAACTAAATCATAGGCAAATTTATAGTATACTAGCTTTGGTCTGCGACTCCGTCCGCGTGGAATTGCTAACATTTATTGTATCAAACGACAATAGTTGAATGGCGTGATTCAAACCCACAACCACGTGTTCAGATGTGCATTCTATTAACCATTAAGCTACTGGCGCTACAATAGGAATAATCAAGAGAGACATTTATAGTGCAAAATATTTATTTGCAATAACCTTTAAATGAACGAGAATAGCAAATGGAAAAATGCTCGCTTTGAGAGTTAGAATTTAAACTGTATCAACACGGTTAGTTCAACGTCCGCTGGTAATTTGTTAACTAACATTTTGACGTGTAAATTCCACTTGTGGCTGGTAATACAATTATAATTGATTTTATTTATGATATTGGATATACCTATACATATAGTAAAATTGGAGTGTCAGTTTGTAATATCAAAAGAAAAATTCTATTTCGGGAAGATGATGCATTTGCGGGCTGATAACGAAAATCGCATTTTAAAAATTGTTGTCTGTCTGTCTACACGCCGCGTTTGTTCCGGGTAATCTCCGAAACGGCTGGACCGGACTTTCACTGAAGGGTAGCTGACATAGACGATCATATTATAGGCTAATTGTTTATCTTAATATTGCGTGGACGATGTCGCGGGCAACAACTAGTTTAAAGTGTAAAAAGAACATTTACACAAAAAAAAATTGCAACTGGCCAGTAACATTCAAAATTTTTTTCCAAGTCATCATTCATTCTGTACAGTTTTAATTTAGGGCATTTATATAGTTTTCAACTATATGCTGTGTAAATTACGCGTTAAGGTATCTTTTACAATGTACAATAAGAATTAATAGTGAAGCTTTCCTTGAATACTATAAATCCTTTCGGGGATTATTGAGTCAGTAGTTAAGGCACGTAGAGGTTAATGTTGGCTGTAAACGAAGCTGGTTTTCAATACTACACTAATTTCGTTTAATTAGTAAACTATTTGAAATTAGAACGATGCAACGAACACAAACACCTAGGGAGATAGATTTTTTTTTATACAATAAGGTGGCAAACGAGCACGCGGCCGCCTGGATTCGTCGAAATGGCGAAGCGACCGCTGCCCATAGACATCCACAAATCCAGATGCGTTGCCTACCCTAAATCGACGGAGGAGGACACCCACATAAAGAGGATGATCCCCTTCCTGTGCGTCTCCTCCACCGTCAGATCCACTTTCCCATCCAGTCCTTTCCTTATAAGAAAAGGGTGAAACGGGAAAGGGACTAAAATTGGGCCTCCGGCACCACACTCATCAGACGAAACGCGGAATTGCTTCCACTTCACGCCTGTCTTCTGTGTGGTCGTGCAATAGCACCGGGCGAGCCGACCCATTCGTGCTAAGATGTTAAAGCGGGCTCTACCACTGTAAAAATGATGCCATGTTTTTATTTAGTTAAATTTAGAGCATATAAAATAATAGTATTATATTATGTTATTAAAGTTCATAAAATAAACATAGGTTTAAAGGCATATAATTATTGCTTAAAATTTTCGGCTATAATTCTTGAATTTTTAATTTTAGTGAAATTAAAATATTTCTGTAGCTGTTATTCAAAATTGATTACAATTAAAGTAAAACTAATTACTTTACATAAATAATGAAAATTATGAATTTCATAGGTGAACCTGTTTAATGATTGAAACGTAGTTTTATTTGATTAAATACCTTTTGTTGAATTAATAATGATTTTGAATACGAATGAGTAATGATTGCGAAATGATTTATTGTAGCATTTGTACACGACGATAATAAATTGCGACATTTTTAAAAATAAATTGCTGCAATCACGTTTTTCTGTTAAAAATAATAATTATGTTATTATTCATTTTGATTCAATATTAACTGATGTTACTTTTTTAATAAAGTAGTTAAAGGCATTATGTGTAATCGCAATGATAAAATTTTCCCGCCAAATATCAAAGGCAAGTGTGAATTTAACGTGCAATTCTAATTAGCAAACTGTACTCGATTCGGTTTGCGTTACGGCTTCGAGTGGATGAGCTAAGTGTTAATTAAATTTGGTTTACATCGACGCGTCGACATCGCGGTAGAATATTGACTTGCGAACTAATATTGCAATGGAAGCTTCATGCGTAACATAACATTTATCTCTTACCAAATAGGGTTTTATAATTTAACTAGTTTTCGCCCGCGACTCCGTCAGTGCAAAAAAAAACAAAAGTAAGTAGACTATGTCTTCTTTCAGACTATCCTCTATATTCATGCCAAATTACATCGAGATCTGTTCAGCCGTTTAGGCTACAAACTCTAACAAACATCCATCCATCCATCTAAACTTTCGCATTTATAATATTAGTAAGATTGTGAGGAGTTAGAAGCAGCGATTGTTTTAAGAAAGAGCCACCATGATATGTTAGAGAATAAAATAAATCGATAGATACCTAATTACATTAGGCAAAAATCAAATATAGTTCATACCAAGTAATATTTAATCTTAAATGGTGTTAAAAGATAATCATAATAAATATTGATAATATTGAAACTTAGTTTATGCTTAATAGTGTCTACGGACTGTGTCCCTTAGGCACATGATAATATACTTTGTTCGTCATCCGGGTCGGCTGCCGGCGTTTCTCTAAAGCGGGATTTTCCTTTATGACAATAAGCCGCCTTTGTACCGCTTTACTGTTTTCGCGAAATCGTTTTAGTAATATTCTTCAGCCTGTAAATATAATATTTGAGAATTTGCGACACAGAACTTAACTTCATTCGACGTTACATTTAAGCGGATAAATAACTTAAAACGGAAACGGAAACCGGCCATAAATTATTAATTGACGTTTAACTTGTAGCCTAGTACCTAAATGTACTAGTTCGTTACGTTCCCATCCTCCTAGTTTTTAAATTAGCTCATTGTAGAATTTATTGTTTTTATTTATTTCAAAAAGTCTGTTCTGTCACTGAATGATTTAAAACATTGCTGATTAATCTCGTTTTAATACGAACACGATCTTTTATGCAATAATAATACAGCATTTCCTAAAAGTCTATGATTTCTCGAAGTTTGTTATTTGTTAGTGGAATAAGTTAGTGTGCACATAAAAGTGTCAGTTGGAAAGGAGCTTTATCCAGTTCGATGTCAGGACAAAGTCCGGGCGCTACGTATTTTATGCTTCAACGATATTCAAACTCGACAATTGAACACAATTTAAATATATATTGCATTCAGACAGTGGCATAAAATTGAATGTTTACAATCATTGAGAGTATTTAAAAAATGCGAATGTAATCAGAATGTCAAAATTAATAAGAGCGAGAGAGAGAGAGAGAGAGAGAAAGGGACAGAGATGTTTAAAATGTTTTATAGAATATGCTTTACATCTAAGCCAAATTTCATTGATATCAGTCCGGCCGTTTAGGCGACAAACTCTAACAAACATCCATCCATCGATCGATCTTAACTTTTACATTTATAATACAGGAATCGAAGACAGATGATGTCTTTAGAAACCATTGTTATCATCAACTCTCTTATTTCCTACGTAAAAAACTAATGTAATACTATATTTTGTACAAAAGTATTTATTCTTTAAAAATGTTTTCGTCAATTTAAGAATTTCAAATAATAGAAATTTCCTTGGTGTTCCAATTTTGCCTAACAATGAGCGTAATGTAGGTCATTTCTAGCTTAGTCGAGTTAAAAAGTGCCACTTCACAGAAATAACCGGTAAAGGAAATCCAAGTCAGCTCGATTTTATAAGAAGTCGATTTAAAATTGTATCAATACCGGCGCTAGGATTACTCTATTTTCACTTCGAGCAAGCTCTGTTCTCCGTATGTAACTGAACTGTAACGCCATCTTGTGAAAAACAATAAAACTGAAAAGAAACACTTGTAAGATTTGTTTTAGAGTTTGCTCTAATATTATTGTTTACTAACTTAAATAGAAATGAACAGTTCATTTCATTTAACACTCTCATCTCGTTTAAGATGTTTTTGAAATACAATTTCTCAAAAGATTGATATGTTTGTATGACATCGATTTGTTGAGGGTCGTTTGAAAACTGTTTAACGTTGCTAGAGCCTGCTACATCTTTGCACGAATGGGTCGGCTCGCCCGGTGCAATACCACGACCACATAGAAGACAGGCGTCAAGTGGAAGCAATTCCGCGTACAGTCTGATGAGTGTGGTGACGGAGACGTAGTTTTAATCCCTTTTCCTTTCCACCCTTTTCTTAAAAGGAAAGGATGGGAAAGAAAAGTGGATTTGACAGCGGTGGCTACGCATATGGTTTTTGTGCGTCTCCATGAGGAGACCCGGAAGACTGTCAATTAAGCGTAGGCTAAGCATCTGCAATTGTAAATGTCTATGAGCATCGGTCGCTTCGCCATTTTGGCGGATTTAAGTGGCCGCTTGCTCGTTTTCCACCTTAAGATATTAAAAAAGTTTATTATTATGGAAGTGTTAAAGATTTTTCTTTATAAACTGCAAATTTGTATAGATAGATGCAAAGGTCGTATAAATTATTCTTTTGTGTACAACATCGGGGATCGGAAGGAAGTCAATTGAATATTGAAATTTCTTTCCTACGTAAGTACTACGTCATAATTTATTTGTTGGAAGTAGTTGATTTTTTAAAAATTTGAATTTTTCTTTGATAGGACTTATTCCATGCTTTATTTTTTCAGGTCTTGCATAATATTTACACAATAAAGAAATCTCTAAGAATCTTTTTAACGTAAAAATATATCGAGTTAGGTTAATATTGTAGGATTTTAACGATCTTTCATTTGATTTATGGCAGGAAAATTCGTCACAAAGGGGTCGGGCATATTATTTGAGCGATAAAATTTTAATCGGTCAACATTACGACGCACTCGTTCATCACCGTGACGTGAATAATTAATTTTCACTTTGACCTGTCACTTTGTTTCTTTTAAACAGTCTAACGATTTGTAAACATTATTTACATTTTTGTTTATATGATAACGCAAGTTATTTAATTCGTTTAGTTAAAAAGTATGTTACAGTCTTTAACATTCCAAAAACATTAAGAGCGCTTTTACACCTTTGACTAAACTATCGCACATTTTTTTAGTCGTGCTTTGATTCCTATTAGCTTATATGGAGGTGCGCACACTACTCGATTTATAATTGTGCAACTAAACAGTTGACAAAACAATCGACAATCGCACAACTGTTGTGTGATAGTTTAGTCAAAGGTGTGCACCCGGTTACTGTTATATTATTGCAAATTAAAGTTGTAGCTAAAGAATATTATGAAATTACTAGCTTTCGCCCGCGACTCCGTCCGCGTGGAATTAAAAAAA
>LD688931.1:80473-90931 GCA_003118335.3 Papilio memnon | reverse complement strand
CTAACAAACATCCATCCATTTAAACTTTCGCATTTATAATATTAGTAAGATTAGTAAGATAGTAAGATTTAAATTAGTTTAAACACATACACATGTATATTATGTACTAAGAAATATTAATTCTCTGCATTGTTAGTAAAGATTGTTCACGTATGTATTATGCTTTGAAAACAACATTAATTACTTCGCTATAACGTCTGTTATGAGATATTTTTTATAAAAAAGGCAGTGTTTAATATACGTTTCGTTAAACTTTTATTTAGACAGCTTTTTGAAACGTTTTTCAGAACACTAAAAGAACCGCAAAAGTGTGAAGCTTTTTAATTCACGCTCGACGCCGTCGGGTTTTTATTTACGTTTGAAAACTAAAACAATTCATTCGTTTGGGTCTAAGTGGAATGAACTAGAGACAAATAGGCTTGACATTTGGACATTCATATTACAGACTCATGTTTTTTACGGTGTAGTAATAAATTATTATTTATCTTAAAATCATTTTACCAAAAAGCTACAAGCGTCTGCGGTGACCAGTATACTGTTACTAAATCAAATTTTTACTTTAATATTGCATGTATGTGACCTTTAAGTTAAAACTGTACGACATTTTTCTACAATGATAGCAAATTCCGTGATGAACAACAAAAACCGCACAGATCTACGAATGAAAATCTAAGATATGTGTGAATTCATCTGCTGTGGACCAGCGAGGTTAACTAAGGTCTAACTAACCGAGGGCAGATTTAGGCCGTTTAATGTGGACGTATATGTCGACAGTTTTTTTTTAATTTAACTCAGTTGTAAACCAGCATATGCGATAGCTTTATTCGTAATATAAGTTAGGAGGTATTATGCAAGCGGCATTGTTATCCGGCCAGTCATCGCATGCATTAGCATGGTATTACCGCATGATTTATCTTCGTGCCACGTTAATTTCCTTTACGCATATCTGACTCCAAGTAAATATGTTACTTGATAAATATATCACACTAGATATACCAGAAATAATTGTAAAATAAATACATATTTTTTATTCGTGTGGAATGTGCTTATCGTTGAATGATGACATTATGATCAAGAAGGGAGTGATGACTGAGGTGATATTTGGAGGAAGAATACATCATACGCCGACCTTACGGGCGTAGGATAAGGGGAAGATGATGATGATGGTTTCTTTCTTCAAAATATTACATGAACCATTAATTAATTTAAATTTTTTTTATCACGAAATAAGATACTCGTAAACACATATATTAAGATAAATAATTTCAATGTAACTGGACTACAATTTGTATTGTAGTCGACAGTAAGGAACGTGAAATAGCTATGTAGCTCGAAATTGTACGGCGCAGTTACACTCGAATGCAGTATTACAATGCGAAGCAACTACAAAGGACAAAGAGTCGACTATCGGATACTATAGGGATGATATAATTTGCATCAGTTAGTTTCCCTTCTTCTTAATATTGTTTCTAATTAAATAATACTAACAAACGAGATTTAAGTGTTATGAAATAAGTGTAAAAAACTGTTTTGACAGTTTTAAATTAAAAAATAAAACACTATTTACTGACCAAAAAATCACAAAAAAAACAAAATTTTACAAAACATATTAATGAAATAAAAATTAAAAAAAAATTCTTGGCCAAAAGGAGAAGGCACAGCTGACGCGGTCTCCAGCTTGCCACTGAAGGCCGCGCTGTTTTCAGCCTAATTAAAAATAATACTTATGTACGTAATACCAGCTTTCGCATGCGACTGCGTTCGGGTGAAACTAAAAAAAAAATTAAGTACTCTACGTATTTTTTTAGACTATCCTCTACATCTAAGCCAAATTTTATCGAAATCCGTTCAGCTGTTTAGGCTTAAAATTCTAACAAACATCCATCGATCCAACCATCTAAACTTTCGCATTTATAATATTAGTAAAATTCGAAAGTCAATTGAGTTTATTTGTTTTAAATACAATTTGCTCGTTCTAAACAAAATATTAAACTGTAAAACTTTTTAAGATTTCCTCATACGTATACACGATTTTAGAGAAAATTAAGTAAACACTATTTGCTAAATATTTTTGCTCTTGTATGTAGATATGTTGCGGTTCACTCCCAAGCGTGTGCGCCAGATTAATCGTAACCACGTGAAATTGGAAACTTCGCGCGTTGGCACTGAACACTGTGGTAGTATAGCGGCATAGTTCAAAATATGTTTAATGTTATTGGCTTATTTGAAACACAAGACTAAGATAATTTTCAACACTATACAATTTGACTCCTAGAAAAAACTAAATTTTGTTAATTCATGCATTTAATGGACGGATATTAGATTTTAGAAAGCGGTTTATAATTCACATTTAATTTCCACTTTCAAAGGCTATGTTTTCACAAGTTTGCTTTCCTGTTAATCTTATCTTTACCTCTAACCATGGTTTCTAATGAGAAACACCTTTACTTATACTTGGATATGGAAAGCTTAAGCGGTGACAGAGAAACAATTATTTTCGCACATTTAGATCAAATCTTTTAGTAGATATTTAATTAAATTTTAAAGTAATAACTGAATAGTTTTATGTTCCCATATCAGATTTTGGTAGAATGTTTTTAGATCAATATTGTATAAGTTTTCATTGCTTTGATTTCTATGAAGATAAGCTCTAAGTCTCTGGCTCGAGTCTAGGTGGAGTGAATTAAGACGATTACAAATTACTTTAGACACCTCAGTCGAGATTTATTGAAGTTAATAAGATAATATTAATAATAAATTTATATTTAACTAGCTGTTCCCATGCGGCTTCATCCGCGTGAAATTATAAAAACTTTATTTCATTGTTTACCTATATTTGTCACATTATCAATTGAAAATGTCAAATTGATATGACATGACATGATGACAAACCATGGCAATATTGCTTCTTTGATGTTGGCAGTAACTTATAGTCTCTTTCCCACATTAGGGTTTTTATCCAAAATATTAACCCCCAATTTTAATGGCGTGAAAATATATAGCCTAAAGCGTAAGTGTAGGGCTTTTTATTAAAAAAATAATTATTCAAAAATATGATGTAATTGCTGACATCTTAGGCAACAGAGAAGTGTGTGTTTACGCTTTATTATATTAGTATTATATATATAATAAAATGATGTATTATTACTATTCTTTTGTTTGTCAAAATCTATAGGTTTTGCGAGTTCTTTCAAATAATGTTATATACTGTATGAAAATTAACTTTTATTTGTAAAGTTAATTTTGTCGTCGCATCGTAATCGGGTCGGGCAAGGTTTTCGATTAAACTTTTTATAAGGATTGAAACTTTTTTCATCGTAACATGAGATTAAGAGAAATTATTGAAGAGAAGTTATGAGTACGGTGTGAAAATTGGAAAATTAGTTGATCCCCTTTTTTCTTATATTTCTAGCGAGTTAAGGAGAAAGGCACTCGGTAATAAACTCTGGTAGTGTGATAATAATTTTTCAGATTTAATTAAGAGTGACTTAAACAGTTAAAGAACATTTTATGGACATTTTAAAATACTTTATATGATTTATGAAATTTAATTACAAATTTACAAAATCACTGTACAAGTAAAACAATGTCCTGAATTCAGATGATTATTATACAAAGAACGTACTGTTAAAATCGATCCGTCCACAAGTTTTACCAAAGATGCTACTAATTTCCGTATTACACATTACTTTTAAACTTTTTTGCGTCCATTAACCAAATTGATGTAGACATACCTTAATCCTAATGGAAATCCATAATCTCTGAATCTCCTAAGCATGTGAGTGCTTATATTTACTTACGAAACCTATATCGAAATCCAATTGTTGTACACTCTTCGAAAGTCATCCTTTAAAAACATAAAAATGTTCAATTTTGAATGGAAGCGTCAGTTACCATTGCAGAAATGTCTGGATAAAACTATTGATATCTCTTTTTTCATAGAAGATGAAAGGGATCAAATATATGCTTGTTTAGTTGTACCGCAGTGGAAACTCAATAGCAGCGAAGTGAACAATCGAGTTAGTGGCGGGATGAACGACCGCACGCGTTTAAATCCAACGTACAATTTATTATGCATGAAATTTATACGAAAACCATTACAGAGATTTACGAAATGGATTAGTAAAACGATAGAATCATTTCGGTTAGGTTAGGCAAAAAAATACATGCAAATTGAAACCTTTTTTTTCCGCTTTAGAAATTAAATTAGAATAATTTACTTAATAATGTTTTTAATTTTACAAATAAGGTATGTTTTCTTTGAGATATTATTTAGAATACTTATTGTCTAGACAGCAAAAAAACATCAACTATGTCAGTAAAAATAACGAAAAACTAATCAAAACTGCCGTTTTTATTTGTATAAAATTACAAATGTATCGTGCATCTGACACTTCATTTAGCTTCGTGGCAACACCAGCGATGCAATCGTTTGTCTCCACAAAGCTAGCTTAAATCATATTTAAATTTGACAAGAGCGGATTTACTAGCACGTTCATTGGTTTTGTATTTAATTGGACAACGAATGTGTAATAAATGTCTCTTTGTTTTTTTGCAGTTCGATAATAAGAGCGTACGCACACCTTTGACTAAACTATCGCACAACTGTTTAGTCGCGCTTTAATTCCTATTGAATTGGCTGCGAAACAATCGACAATTACACAACAGTTGAGCGATAGTTTAGACAAAGGTGTGCGCCGGTACTAAAAGAGACGAAATTTGTGTCAAAACAAGTGACATAGTGTTGGAATTCCAACGTTACTTACATCTATTCGGTACACTTATTAATATTCTGCAGATCTTCTCCTACAGTTATATTAAGCTAAAGAAAAGACGGAGTTCTTAATCAATTATTCAAATATTAACTAATTGATTCAACAGCCGTGATCTGTTTAATAAGATTCTTTCGAATCCGAGCAATTTGCGAGAAAAAGGTCTTAATAAAATTCAACATGATTAACTGGTTAATTGCTCGGTAGTACGCTTCGAATACATTTTGGTAAAACGAGACATAGCGGTTTCATAGAATATAACAATGTATTGTACCTATTTTATTTAACAATATTTATTGTTACTTACTTTCTCCATTGCATGTCTATACGTAGATGCTCGTAGCATAACGTAGCAACTCGTAGCAATTTAGTCAATACGTAGCACACTTGTAGCAGTAAATACTGACGGTAGTGTATTCAGATGGCCTGTAACTGCGCAACCGGAATTAACTGCCAACCTGTATAGACAATACAGCATTTACTCTCTTGTGTAAATCTATTAGCATTTTGATAGCATAAAACACAGTAGGTATAGAAGACAAGTAGTAGAAGATGCAAAAAATATTTATTTACTCTTATTAACTCAGGTGCTAGTGGGACTAAATTTGTGTAATAGATTACAAATAATTTATACATCTAAGTGTTATTCAAGTTCCCTAAAATCAATCAATCTTGAATCAGATGGTGGCCTACTTGATAGTAAGTTATGTGCTGTAACAAGTTGAATTAAGTTTTGTTAAGTTAATGCGTACTTTCCCTGATTGGGAGACTTTCATGTAGAGTTGTTTTTTTAATTTAAATTTTTTGCGATGCTTTTTCGATTTTTTACTTTTTCACACAGTACCGCAATGTAGACCATGTTCATTTTTAAATATAAAATCTCATTTGCTGTAGGTAATTTGCTTTTATTGTGCGAAACAAAGAACTGGAGTCTGGACAAAGACAAAATAACATCAAAATGTTTCCTCATTCCTAAAGAGTCGTAATGTTAGTTTCGCATGAGGGTAGAACAGTAATGCAGTGCAGTAGGACAGTGCAGTACTGCTATAATTTTTAAAGCAAAATAATACAACAGTATTTCTTGTTCAGTTTCTGCGAGTGCATTCAAGCAATAGTACCGTTGTGTAGTACTGTTCTATCTTACTGTCGTCATGTGAAATTAGCACAATGCTTTGTGCAGCGAAGAGTCCTGCAGCCGGGATAGGACACGTCCCGCGATTGCGTCCCGCTGTGTAAATGTAAAAACTGTCACGTGCAAAGATTAAGTAGTCTGACGAATTCTGTGACCATTTTTTTAATGGTGTGTAAATCTGTTTTGAATTTTAAATAATCTCTTTTATTTTATGAGACAAGGAGGTAAACGAGGAGCGAGAACACCGACATGTTCATTGACGCCCATGGACTTCCGCAATACCAGGGGTACTGCAGATGCGTTGCCGGCCTTTAAGAAGGTGATATGCTCGCTTATTGAAGGACCCTAAATAATCTATGCTAATATTTATAAACCAAGGTGTTGTGATAGGATAAACTTTGGAACTTTCGCAAACTTTTTTTTTTACAATAAGGTGGCAAACTAGCAAGTGGCCTCCCAGATCCGTCAAAATGGCGGAGCGACCGCTGCCCTTAGACATCCGCAATTGCAGATGCGTTGCCTATCCTAAGTCGACGGTGGAGGAGACGCACACAAAGAGGATATTTCCCCTTCCTATGCGTCTCCTCTACCTTCAAATCCACTTTCCCGTCCAATTCTTTCTTTTTAATTAAAGAATGGAACGAGAAAGGGACTAAAATTGGGTCTCCGGCACCACACTCATCAGACGAAACGCGGAATTGCTCGCACTTCACGCCTGTCTTCTGAGTGGTCGTGGTATTGCACTGGGCGAGCCGACCCATTCATGCTAAGATGTTAAAGCGGGCTCTACCAATATTTCCAAATAGTTACATATGTTATTGTCGGTATCATTTATTATTTCGTTCGAGTCTTGTTAAGAACCTATTTACGATAAAGTCATTTAATTAGATAATTTACATTGCTTGCACCATTTTTATTCGCTATCATTAAATTTATTATCTATATGCATCGCAGTAACTCGTAAATTTTGGATTGGTTCCAATTGCGCTTAATTTGCATGAGCTATCCATTACGTAAATCTTTGTGAAATAGACAACTAAAGACTGGACTTGTGCCGCAACACGAGACCTAAATTTGTAGGCTTAAAATAAATGCGACAGTCTTCCAACCAGTCTTCCAACATACGTAGCATCTTTAGTTGGTACTACGTCAAATATATGTTAGTACAATCAGCTGCATAAATATATATTTACAAAACTTGTAAACATACGGTTTCAAATAATTTTTACACGTATTCCTCAATAGCATGTATTCATTGTCGAAATCATATTAACAATATTTTTGAAACCGAAGGCATATACTATTTTCTAATGTTTAGTAAATGACATTTATGCAGCTGACTGTACATATTTATGTAATTTTGATTATCATGGATCGATTGTGATAGATCGATATGGAGGACGAAAACGCCGACCCAATGTGAGTTTGATAAGGATAGGAATCTTCGTGTCCTTATCTCTGATGATGATATTTCAACCAACATGTAGACGTTATCCAGTGTTGGCAGCCATTCTAGGTCTGTTTTGCCGTAAACTTAGTAAAAACGATTGAATGCTGTTAAAATCCACTTAAAACCTGGTTGTGAATTAATATTGACGTTTGCAACTTTAATTAACACGGTACGATTAACATGACCGCGTCATTTAATAAGTCATTTTACACTTCTATTATAACATATTTATTTATTTAAAAAATCTGAATATAACGTGTTTGAGTCAATATTGATAAAAGAAAGATCATAGTTCAAATAACCTAGTGGGCTGTTGGTAAAAATATAAAAAAACATTTTTACACATCGAAAGCCGATAAAACATTTCGTTACAAAAGATCCCGAGCGTGCCTCACTCGCTTCACAGTCGACCGGACACGTCAGAAAGGTTATACGCACATAAGTTAAACGATGAAATTTTCAATCGGGTACTTCCATGTCATTGATATACTGCCGGCTTACTTTTCAGTCATAAACTATCAATCTGTTCTAAAAATATCCAATATTAGTGATATTTATAAGCCATTTTGTGATAGAAATTGATGAGTAACCTTGTATAGTCAAACACGGACATACATTTCTATCAGCCGTTATATCCGAATCCACTCTCTTCTTAAGCACATCCTCTTTCACACCATCCATCCATACTTTCTTCGGACTTCCTCTTCTTTTGTAGCCATCCACATTCATTCTTAACACTTTCTGGTGTATGACCCCATCGTTTCAAATTCATGTTTAATTAACTTTTATAAGTAACAAAAAGGTTACGTTTATTTTTATACCTTACATAGCGTAAGTTTTAACATAAATCGCAGACGGTAAAAGTCAAACGAGCTTTATCACTACGTCGGAGCGCATCGTATATTACCCTTAATCGTTTTGCGGATTCGAGAGTTTAATGATTAAATGTATATCCGATATTTCATATCATACTTTATAATGTTGGGATATATTTAATGTAAATATGTATGGAAAATGTACAATGAAATTTGTTCTTTGTACTCGTAGAACTATCAAGTTGTATGATGGAAAATAATTCAGAATATAGGAATGCGGATAGACTGCTATTTGATTGTCATACCTTAAAATGAAAGTATTTTCCAATGCTTGGTAGATTTAACATGTTCATTTATTTGCGTCTTTTAATGAGGCAATGAACATTTATGACATACTAGCTTTCTCCTGCGACTTTGTCCGAGTGGAATTAAAAAAAAACAAAAATGAGTAGCCTGTGTGTTCTTCCAGGCTATCCTCTATATCTATACCAAATTTAATCGAAATCCGTTCAACCGTTTAGGCTACAAACTCTAACAAACATCCATCCATCTAAACTTTCTCATTTATAATATTAGTATGAATGACTTTAATATATTTTGCATAATGGTGTTTAATATTTTGACTTTTATAATCGTTTTCTTTTAAATCCATGTTGCAGTATTGCATTATATTAAAGGCTTCTCGTTTGTGCAATTGTTTTAAAGTGTAATGAAACAGCACTGTAAGTAATATATCATCGCGTGACTCGACACACAAATCGTTTGCAGTTGAAAGTGCTAAGTGGCGCCGGTTTCTTCGTTGTTTCCGCAAAGCGCTGACTCGAAGCGGAATTATGGCCACTTCCTGATTTCCTTTAACCGACAGCTCCAATTGTGTTCTGATTAATTGTCTTCGAGCTTCCCCATTTTCTTTTAACATGTAAAATGTGTTGTGTATTAAATATTGATCGTACAAGTATCTGGTTTATTTTAATTTTATAGAACTTTTAAGATAATGATAAGAAAAATTTTGAAACTTATTTATTGATCTCTTTAATTTTAAAGGAACTTTAAAACTTACTTTTAAAAGATACCTGTAATAGACAAAATAAATTATTAATATTGTAAATGCGAAAGTTTAGATGATAGGATGTTTGTTATATTTTGTAGCCTTAAATGCTTAATGGATCTCAATGAAATTTGGCTTAGACGTAGAACATAGTCTGGAAGAACACATAAGCTACTTACTAGGTCTTTTTTAATTTCGCGCGTACAAAATCGTTGGCGATAGTATTATACAAAAAATCAAACAAAAAAATGGGACCCACCTGCAAGCACTACCTTTCGGATAAAAAAAAAATTCAAAATCGGTCCACCAGGGCCGGAGCTATCGCGTAACACACAGAAAAAATAAATATTTGCGAAAAAGACTACATGAATCAGTAGCTGAGTAATGAAGTATTCTCTTATATCTGATGACTTAATTAAATTTATTTCGTTATTTTAATATATCGTGGTGTCCTATTCCTGGCTATAGTAAAACTCATTCCGTATTTTGTGATATCACAGCAATGTAATTCCCCCGGAGCCCTACAGATGTAGGGCTGTCAGATGACACTGGCCGGTCCTTTTACTCCTTACCTTTTTACGTAACATAGTAATTTTGGATTTTGGATATCAAATAATTTATTTTTCTAAAAGTTTTTTTTTATAAATTTACTTGAAATAGAGTAACATCAGCAATGTTTTACGAGTTTACATTTAAATGTATTGAAAAAATGAATGGATGTTTGTAAATATTTATCTCCAAGACGGCTTAATGCTTCTCGATGAAATTTAGCACAGATGTTGATCATACTCGTAGTTTGGATGAACGGTATATTTTAAATTCCGCACGGATAAAGTCGCGGGCAAAAGCTAGTGTACAGTACCGAATTATACAGAGTAATTTAAAAATGTCTTTAACAGGCCTGAAAGAAAATGATAATGTTTTTATTATGTAATGTACGTTAATGTTTGTTACAAAGAATAAAAATTGTTGTTTTTAGTTAAATAGGGAAATGAGATAATAAATGTAAGAATATTAATTAATTTCATATCCTTCAAAGAAAAGTACCTAAAGAATATTAAATAGCAATACGAAGTTCATTAAAATTTATTCTTTATACAAAATTATTTCAATTTACTTTATCAGACACGTGCCTGATACTCGGAGAAATTATTTTTCTGTCTTATTAAATACTAGCTGTTCCCGTGCGGCTTCATCCGCGTGAAATTATAAAAAAAAAATTTCATTGTTTACCTACATTT
>LD688931.1:36904-48139 GCA_003118335.3 Papilio memnon | reverse complement strand
TCGCCATTTCGGCGGATTTAGGTGGCCGCTTGCTCGTTTGCCACCTTATCGTATAAAAAAAAACTTAAACACAAAATTAAGAAAGAAACTAAAGCAGTAAACATATATAATTTCTTTGAAAGATTTCTTTATAATATTTAACCTTTAAAGTGAATGCAAATATTTGTTTAGCTTGTAAAAGAGTACGTTTCCACTGTCAAAGCTTTCATATGAAAACATACTGTCTCTTGCGATTACATTTTTTTTTCAAATATATTTAGCTAATTATCAATGTAGAGCTTAAATGTATACAGTAACATATCCATTAAAAGTTAGCCTAACAATTGTTACAAGTTGTAACGATCCGAGGAAAATTACATAATTAGACGTCTCAATTCTTAATACCGTGGCCTTTAGACGTAACCTGGCCTTGGTATTTATGCTTTGTTATTTCATCGTATTTATGATAAGAAATTGAAAAAAATATATATATTTTAGTAACTTGTCGCCTACTCTTTCCCCTTAAATATTTATAATCGATCCAAAGTTTTTAAAATTCATTTCAACTACAGTAATAAATGTTTTTTACAATACAGGCATTAATTATAGGATTAATAAAAAGCAGTACAAGTTTTCTCTTTTATTCAATCCTAAAGAGTTTAAATATAGAATTATATTTTTATTAAGTTTTGTAGACCTTGCTTTATAGTTATTTTCGTTATAAAAAAATAGAGGTCGGTTAATGTATAAAATTTCATTTAAAATTAAGGACCTCTACCCTGTCAGTATATTTAATCCTCACTATTGTCTAAACGTAAACTCCTTTTGTTAATTAGCGTATATATCCACAGGCATAGAAAACCTCGTCGGTTGTTTACGACATTCATAATATCGCATTACCCGTCTCTTAATTAAAATGAAGGCCGAAGGCCACTCTAGTCGGTACTTTACTCGACACAGATGTCGCTACTTTCGTCATTTAACAACAGCCGCTTCAAGAATGAATAATTCATAAAATCACGCCTTTTCACAGGACTGTACCGACGAAAAGTGAATTTTGACAATTAACGGAATAATTCCGCGAAGCGCTTTTGTTATTTTACTTTTTAAACAAAGGACCGCAGCAAAGTATTGTCCTTTAAGACGTTGAACAAAAACTAAGTGTAATTACTTCCAAAGACTCTTTCACTTTAGCTCTTATTGTTTTGGGCTCGGTTACAACATTGGGTACAGTTGATTAGGTTTTCTTAAATTAAACTTACAAAGAATTTTGTAAGACTTAAAACTTAGATACAATTTTACTAGAAAAACATATTTCGTAATGAACTCTGAAAAATAATATTGCTAAGTGAAAATCATATTTATTGAGAACCACAGTACTTTAAAAATTAGTACTTACTCATCCAATTAACACACCAATTGTCATCAAAACGAACGTTATTCCTCGCGCGTGGCTGACGCGTACAAAATTTTCATGCAAGCTTGAAAATCAAGTTGTTTTTGAACGTTTTTGTCGAATTAGAGGCCATTGTTCTTTGATCGTCCGTATAGAAGATTCAACGTAGAAGTTTTTACTTCTATCAAACTTATAAACACACACTAAAAAGTTAAATTATTATCACGACTTGTAACACTTATTAAAGACTAGCTTTCGCCCGCGACTTCGTCCGCGTGGAATTAAAAAAACAAAAGTGAGTAGCCTATGTGTTCTTCCAGATTATCATCTACATCTATGCCAAATTTCATCGAGATCCGTTCAGCCGTTTAGGCTACAAACTCTAACAGACATCCATCCATCCATCTAAACTTTCGCATTTATAATATTGGTAAGATATTACGAAATAGTCTTACTAGATTTTTTTATAAACACAACGTGTTTCGTGTAACTTAATCGTTACTAAGTCATCTAAGTGATCTTGTACCATTAATGTATATAAAACCTTTGTACAAAAGTGTGAAGAATCCACTTCAAAAGAACGGAAGCTGTAAAACTCTCGAACTACTTCACTCCCGAGGGAGGCATTAAAAACTCCGGTTAGGATGAGGTCGGAACTCAAATACGAATATATATGCTCACACAAAAGTATACTTCACTCTTAATTTTATCTCTTCCGCCGTTTCTAAGTGATAGCAGTTTTTCGTATTTTATTTTTCGGGAGCTTTTAGTTCATTGCTTAATAAAGCATGTGTCACACAGACACCAGATTATAAAGCAGAGATTTTTTTTTCACTATCCAAACCAACCAATCAACTGTACCTCAGTGACTACTTCAATAATGTAATATTGCTACGAATCGATAAATAAAAAAAAATGTTAAGCGATTTTCAAAGATTTTTTTACAGTCAATTTAAAATAATCAGCTCAATTAGTATTAGCAAAATTTGATTATTCATTTGATACAATAGATTACTTAAGAAATTTGATAACTGAACTCTATCGCTAAAATATCGCTTACTGTGTGACTCAAGTATAAACATATTTGCAACCGTAGGTACCTTTAAAATATGCTATTAATTTAGTTTGATATCTCAACTTCTTACTGAGTAACTTAGAATCTGGCTCTACAAGCATTTTTTTACTGAAATGTTGAAGTTATTTCACCTTGAAATAAAACTGAACTAGTTTTTATACATTGTAGTATTAACTATGTAGTTTTATCACATTTACCGACAGACAGATGTACGTGGAATATAAAATCTGATTGTTCAAGATTTGGATTTGATACATTTTAAGTAAAAGTATGTTCTCTCAATTATTTTGATTTTAATAAGAGTGTATGCTGGTAAATATTTTTACTACGAGCTGTTTTGTCGTAAAATTTTTCTCTGAAAATAGTAAAATCATATTTCAATAAAGTTTGGACATGACCAGTAATCTATATTCGCTTTTCCTGAGTTCATAAACTCAAATATATGATAAATTACTTTAAAAGTCCAAATAAGGTTAAACTTTAAAGTTTAGCCTCAGTCAACTCCTAAATCTTTTAAGGGAAGATAACTTCGAAGTGTATGAAAAATGAGTTCACCAGTTTTTGACCTCGTTTTCTAATGATATAACATTTTCTTTTCATTGGATATCTTGTGGTAATATTATCTACTGGATTTAGCTCGAGACTTCATCTGCGTGGAATTAAAAAAAACAAAAGTGATTAGCCTAGATGGTTTTCCAGACTATCATCTACGTCTATGCTAAATATCATTCAGATCCGTTCAACCGTTTAGACTACAAACTCTAAGAAACCTCCATCCATCTAAACTTTCGCATTTATAATAGTAAGATTACGTATTTGGTATATCTATTATTAATTTAGTTTATAGATACTAAATGAATAAAAGGTTTAATTTAGGTCCTGTTATGTAATTATTTTTCAGTAAGTCTCCCGTCGCATCCTGTATAGTCGACGACTAGTTATTAAATAGAAAGATATTAATATTAAAACATCAAAGATACAATTTCCCAATATTTAATTACAGGGATCTTTAATTACTCTAAAAGATATCTATATATCATTTTATTACGATCTATCTACAATCCATTTACAGTTGATGGTTGGATACAAGATACTTTGTCATTTAATTATATTTAATATAGCTGTTGCTCGCGACTTCGCCCGCGTGAAATTAAAAAATATAGCCTATACTACTCACAGATAAATTACCTTTCTAACGGTGAAAGAATTTTTAAAATCAGCCCAGTAGTTTTGGAGTTATTTCAATACATACAAAAATACAAATCTTTCCTCTTTATAATATTAGTATAGATATAGATGTTAAATGTGAAATAATACTTTGTTCAAATTTTAATAATTACCACTTCTAAGAGTATAAAAACGTTTAAAATATATAAAAATAACGTACTATAAACTGAAAACTAACATTTAATAAAACGCGTTGAAATCTATTCTATAAAAAAAAACAATACAACTTACCTTAAATTATTAATTCATGTCATAATTCCAATAACAGATTTCTCAATTCACTTAAAACGAAAGTCTAAAACTTCGTAATGATTCAGAGGTCGCGCGACACGTGTTCAACTGTCAACGGTCCAACGTCCACTGGCTGTGGAGGTCCATACGAAACTTGCCGGTTACAGAAGCTCCGCAAACATGCGCAGAAAGGCTTCGAGAAAGGAAATTTTATGTTCAACGTAAGGATTTGAAAATATTTGTCGTATTGTTAAAGTTTAAGTCGTATTTTTAGTACGTGGTAAATCTTGGTGATTTTTTTGTTAGACAGAAGATAAATATGTTCCTATATATAAAAGTGTTTATGAATTATAGATGTTCCGTTTAGATATCAATTATTTTAGTTGTATTTGTCTGGTATAGAATTTAACGTACCTTAATTTAGACTTTCAATCGAAACGAAGGATCGATATTGACTTTACTAGTGACTTGTGTCTGGTTTATCTTTTTTTTTCAAATATTTTAAAAGGAATATTAGATTTTCTATGCTAAAAATACTCATTAGATACTCAATACTTACCAGATAAAGGAGTTCGAATTAATAGTTTTATCAGTATATTTGGTTATAATAGTAAGATAATAACGTAATTTTTATGGCACTTAATTGTAAGGTAAAATATTTTTCTTCTGATTGCCATTAACCTGTTATAATGTCTATAATATTTAATATCGACAGCGCAGCGGAGTGCATTATTGGTTGGTGTTCGGCAGCTGTTTGCTTGGACGACCACTAATAGCATTTATAACTGAGTGCTTCCCTGTTACATACCACACGTTAAACTGTCGATCGGTTGGCTGCGTATTGATCTTCTAATATATGGGTTGTTCTAGTGACATTTAAAATGTTGTCTAGATCAGTCTTGATTTGCTAATAATTTACTAATGGATCGATTTCCAAAATTATTTTACCATATGATAGCTATATCATTACTGAGTAACATAGACTATGTTTATAATGAGATTTTTTTTTTAATTCCGCGCGGATGAAGTCGCCAGTAAAAGCTAGACTAGCTTAGCTAGTTTATGATATTAATATGTATTAAGTTAGGAAATTATGCATTACTAGCTTTCGCCACACAAACAAAAGTGAGTAGCCTATGTATTCTTCCAAACTATCATCTACGTCTATGCTAAATTTCATCGAGATTCGTTCAGCTGTTTAGGCTACAAACTCTAACAAACATCCATCCATCCATCTAAAAATTCGCTTTTATAATATTAGTAAGATGTGCATTACTGCTGCGCTGCACTCAGAGACGAAGGTATGTGATGTATACGCTAAATGCCACTTTTAGAGATCAATTAATGATTGTAACAGAAGTGCTATAAACGTTTTTATTTAATGTCGTAAAAATGTCCATCTTCGGGTAAAAAGTACGTTTCATGCGATAAGCTTACATCTGTATTTTAAGTTATTGTTGAAACTGCATAAAGGAGTGAAGTTCGTGTAAGAACAAATTAGGAATAAATTTTGCTTGTGAATTGGACGATTATGCTATTTCGTGTGAACTGCACTTACAAGCTCGGCCATAAATTTGGCATCAGCGTGTGTTGCCACCTTAATTTATGATAAATTTTGCGGTTGATTTGTTATCAAAAACTACAACTGGAAACGATAAACTGCAAATAGGACTGCCTTTACACGCAGGTAATATCATGAATTTTACGTCATTTACAAACACGTCTGAGTTTGACCACAGTTCGTAAATAAGGCATGATTTTTGGCCGTAGCTTTTTGGCTATTACATAATAAGTAATTACATTCTTTAAATAAATTAATGTTTTTCTAAATTAAATAAGACAAAAAAATATTTCTATACTCTCTTCGGTTTTAAAAGTATTCTATGTACGCAATTATTTTATATAGCTTAATAAAAGCTCGCTAAAAGCTAATCAAATAATATTGTTCGCAGCTAAAGCTCTTATTTAATTGACTTTAATTGTTACTAACACTCAACTGTAATGAACTGAATGGTTAAATAAAATGGAGGTCGAGAAAAGGTTTCGACGTGAGCGCTTACGTCGGAAAAACCTGCAAAATTAAAAGCTGCGAAGTATTTTTAAGCGCATTTTATAATTAAATATACAGTTCGTATTTCCTCTCGCGCTTCAGAGCGGTACTTTCGAATACTTACTTCCTTTAATACGATTTTTTGCAGCGCTACCTGGCGAAAATTTAAATAAACTCCGTCGTGTTAGGACGTGTCGACGAATAAACTGTAATTTATTTTTGTTTTTATAATTTTTGGTTGATGTAAATGTTAAGAGAGTCAAAAGTTAAATACCGGTTATGTGATATTTTTAGGTTTTAATTATAAGACTTAAATACACCGTAAAGTAGATTTCTGCTATGGGAGAATGGATGCGAAATATTTTTTTTGTAGTCGATCAAATAAAATGTTAAATTATTTTTGAAATTAATTAATTAAGGTCCTCTTTGATAATAATTTCTACCGCTACTATTTCAAACAATCAACACATCTCAAGTTGTAATTAGTAGTTGTTTTGTTGAGGGCCCGAAAACATAAAACAATGTTCCTTGAGGCGAGAAAATGGGGTCGTATTAACTTTAAGGATTGACATAAATAAATTAAAATTATTCCACTAGAGGCCCCAACAAACTCCAATTACCTTTAGACCGCACCTACGTCTGCGCCAAACAAGTTTCTGTAATACGACACTGATAGCCGTCGAAATTGCCGGGATTTGATGGAAACGAAGCACGTTCCATTTTAAGGTTGGACCACACTAACTTCCTAAGATTATCATACTTAAGGTTTACATCACACGGAATATCAACATGAAATTACTTTATAAGGCTTTCTTCGAGATTTCAGTGTTACAAATAGTAGGTTCAGTCAATTTTGCACTTTAGAGACAACATAATATAGTTGAAAATCAGTTGCACATCATTCAATACGAATGAAGAAAATACGAAGCGGGTCATCCGATGTTCCAATCAAGCGGTCGTCTTCCATTAACATAGTTACATCTCTATAAATATTTAAGCTTCTTAGATAAAGGTTACCAAGGCTCCAAGATAAACAAAGAAGATTTGAGCTCTGATGCCATACTACAAAACAAAATATAAATAACTAGCTTACGCCCGACTCCATCTGCGTGGAATTAAAAAAAGTAAGTAGCCTATATTCTTAAAGACAATCCTCTATCTATGCCGAACATTGAGATTCCTTCAACAGTTTAGCCATCAAACTTTAACAGACATCCATCCATGCATTTAAACTTTCACAATTATATTGGTATTTATAATGTTAATAAGATTATATCGGATCCGCCGTGATTTTTGTTACCTTAAAATACGTTTCGTAACTAGTTCCTATTACTTATTGGTATACAGGATGATTCCATAACTAAATTATTATATGCCATAAAAAGGTAATCTACCCCTTATGCAGACATTTCTATTTCTTTTGTGTTTTTATGTGTTAAATGGACAATATTTTACGTAAATCAGTTTATTTAATTATCTATTGATAATGATATTTGCTTATCCACTTAGAGTTTATTCAATGCCTCGCTTAGACTCGATCGAAGGCAATCGAACCTCCTTGGTCGGTCAATTATCTGTAAAATCACCCTACTGAGTGGATCTTTATACGGAATGCGAGGCTTCTATTTTATGCCAGCATTCAAGTGGCACTAGAAAAATAGGTACTTAAACCGATAAAAAGTCAAATAATAAAGTTCTTTTTCGCTATAGATTCAAAACATATTTTTTAAATTCGGAATTGTAATAAACTTTCGTAATACACTGCCCACTCAGAGCCTATAAGTAGTCACTAAGGAAGTCCATTAATGTAGGTTTTGTATGTGGAATCTGAAATAAATGACTGATTAACCATTAAGCGACTTTATGTGTGAATCAATCAATGCAAAATGTTGCTAAATGTACTAGAAATTAAAAAAAAACTTTTAATTAAATAATGTTGCTTTTATAAATTAACGTCTTACGACGAGGTCGTGCGAGTTTCATTTTTCTTCTTGCGCCCGAACTAACGTTGTGAAGGTACTCAGTATCAACAAAAATATTGTTTTAATCTTACTAATGTAAATGTGAAAGTTTAGACGAATGGATGGATGTTTGTTAGAGTTTGTAACCTAAGCTGTTAAACAGATCTTGATGATAGGCATAGATGTAGAGTAGTCTGTAAGAAAACTTAGGCTAGTTACTTTTGTTTTTCTTTCATTCCACGCGGGAGTCCCGGGCAAAAGCCAGTCTTAAATATAAATATATATTGTTGTAAATTTCAATTTTAGCTATAGATACCTTCCGTCAGAGTAAAATTAAACAATGTTAGCGAGACAAAGCAAGTGGAGTGGTAAGCCCTCCAGTCTTGAGTGTGCCCTTTGTTCGCTCGCCCTGTCTACAGTTTCTTTCGGCACGGGTTTAAGTCATGGTATGTTAGCAAAGTAACCGAAATCAAGCACAATAACATGTGTTAATTAAATAGAACTGAATGACTGCTACACCAAAAGGACATCTATAATTCCTGTCAACATAAACGATTACTGCTATTGCTTACTATAAGGGGGTATTGTTTTATAACATTTTTAGTTGTAGATTTGCAAATTATTTAACTTTAATATTCTAACGAATGCTGAAATAAATCTTAAACACTTCGCTTTAAAATACAATCTGACATACAAAATGTTAATAGAACTCGCAGTTTATCATTTAAGACACTTTTATATACTATAAGGTGGCAAACGAGCAAGCGGCCACCTAAATCCGCCGAAATGGCGAAGCGACCGTTGCCCATAGACATCTGCAATTGCAGATGCGTTGCCTACCCTAAATCGTCACATTTTTAAATTTGGCCTACACTGTTACATTTTTAAATTCGGCTGTTAATCTATAAGTGATTATCATCGATGGATATTAACAGAAAGTAAGAAATTGTGTGCAATTTTCTATTCCTTCTAATATTGATTGATGTCATAATTACAGTACACCGCTTTCGCTAGTAACACGGGCCATTTAACCAGGAAGTTGGTATATTTTAAACAAGTCTATAACACGTCGGTTGGATGTGACGGTGATACGTGGGTGGCTTCTTCAACTCTCCCCACATCCTGTTATTTAAGATTTAATTTAAGATTATTACACTTAATATAATCCAAGTTTAATTTGTTTATTAAATTAATAAAATTTGTTGCTGTTACAATTTGAAGTTATGGTATCATAATATGCATAAACACGTTAGAGAGATGTCATACGGAGCAGTTTCAATCAGCCTTTGAATCATCATCATCATCACCAGCTCACTATACGTCCCCACCGAGGGGCTCGGAGCCTACCCTGAAGTTAGGATGACTAGGCCATAGTCAACCACGCTGGCCAAGTGCGGGTTGGTTGACTTCACACATATCTTTGCCGATTTGTGCAGGTTGCATCACGATGTTTTCCTTCACCGTAAGAATCTTAAGCCTTTGAATGAGATACGATAAATGATTTCGCTGTATGATATGCATGAATTACCTTAATATTCTTGACTTAAACATTGGCAATTGCGAGATACCACGTGATAATGGGTAATATAAAATGCCAGCTTTGCTACCATCTACAAAAATCATTCCCTAGATAGATTCAACTAAATTCGAAGTCGAAGCCAAACCAATAGTTCGCTGTCTGACTAAGATATTAGATCGAACACTTGGAACAAACAGGAAGAATAAGAAAGTTGTAACTAGATTTGTTCTCTCGTATACTGATGTGAAAAACGTCCAATACGTGTCCTCTTTGTCAATGATACGGACTGAGACTGAACTAGTTCCTAACTAAAAGTATTTACTAGGATTGCTAGAATGGTTCTTAGATACGCACACTGTTGTTTTATGGTGAAACTCAATTATAATCGAGAGAAACAGTTATTTCTATACATGACGACCATTAAGATATCCACTAACACATATTTTGGTTATTATGTGAAAATTACTTGTTAAAGAAAAGTGATATTGTAAAATAAGGCTACCTAATATTGTTATATTATGTAAGGAAAAGAGCGTCGGTGGCTCAGTGGTTTAAGCACTTGACTTGTAATCTACAGGTCTTGGGTTCGAATCCCGCCATGTACCAATGTGATTTTCGATTTTTCGAATTTTCATATGTACATAATTTACTCGACGTTCTTACGGTGAAGGAAAACATCGTGATGCAACCTGCACATATCGGCGAAGAAATTCAAAGATATGTGTGAAGTCAACCAACCCGCACTTTGGCCAGCGTGGTTGACTATGGCCTAGTCACCCTAACTTAGGGTAGGCTCCAGAGCCCCTCGGTGGGGACGTACAGCGAGCTGGTGATGATGTAAGGAAAATAGTTTCAGTAGAAATATTTGGAATTCTTGAATTTAACTTTATGCCTATTGTTATGTTTGCATTGGAACGCATGACGTATATTTTTTTATCTTTCATGTGGACTTCTTCTAAAAAACAAAAGGCCTTAAGGCCTTTGTTCCGATACAAAAGATCCAGTAAAAACACCTTAAAGAACAAGTGTACACCCTCCTTAAAGGTTGACAACATACTTGTAATTCTTCTGGTGTTGAGGATGTCTATGGGCGTTGGATCAATTAATATTATAGGTTCTGAGCCTCTTTATCCTGTCAAAAATGATATAGGGATTATCCTCTCCTTGAATTCTTTATCGTATCTTTAACGTTATCCAGTTTAATATGTCTTTGTACATAGAATAGAACTAAATCGTAGCTTCCCAGAAATTATGGAACTGGTTCCGAGGAATCGTCAAAGACAGATTAATGTCATACAAAGGCAGAATAATCTGGTATGCAATGTGTAATGTTAGTGGTAGGTTTCTATGGATTACTAACACTTATGTATGCACTAAAATGCAAACATGCGGAGAGCGTGCACACCTTTGACTAAACTATCGCACAACTATTTAGTCGTACTTTGATTCTTATATGCTTATGCTGATGTGCGCACTCTACTCGATTTTTAGTTTTGCAACTAAACATTCAAATTGGCTGCGAAACAATCGATAATTGCATAAATAAATGTGGATTGAAGAATTTAATTTTATTTCCTAGCAATAAAACAGTTTTTCCAACATTTTATTTAATTTTATTAAAAAAAAGAATATTTCCTTTTTATAAAATCAAGTTCCAGTTTTATTCAAAAGTGTATTCGAAAATCGACCTTATGACTTTAAGAATAGAAGCATAAGTCCTTGTAAATCTGTGTTGGAAGTCGGTATGCTGATGACACCCTTTGTAAGAGTCCTTTGTTAGCTGCACCTTTGTTTCTT
>LD688931.1:2125-24609 GCA_003118335.3 Papilio memnon | reverse complement strand
ATTAAAAAAGCTTAAGTAAGTAGCCTATGTGTTCTTCCAGACTATCCTCTACATCTATGCCAAATTTCATCAAGATCCGTTCTTCGGTTTAAGCTACAAACTCTAACAAACATCCATCCATCCATCTAAACTTTCGCATTTAGAATATTAGTAAGATTATCGCTGATGAATTAGTTCAACATTCAAATATAAGGTACTCGTAATACAAAATATTGTCTTCATTTTTATTCTAGCGGCAAAGATGCCATTTTCAATAACAAAGAATATATTTTAACGTTCTTAAAGCTTCCATATCATTTAACCGTACGATCTGTAGTAAAAACAAATAATCGAACGTATTGTTAACGGTATAATGACTATTTTACTTCGGCAATGGATAAATTATTAGATTAACATTTTATATAACGGCTTATAACAACGTGTCTTGTATGTTAGTTGCCTTATGTTTGATCTACTTACAAAGCTTTAATGTTGTATTTCCTCATAATAAGTTATTATTAAATAACAATTTTGTTATTATAATTCTAAATAACGCCGGCAATATAAAGTTATGTAGGTATCTTTAAATTTCCAAATTATTTGTATTATTTATTTAAATACTAGCTTTCTCACATGACTCTATCAGCACGTTTTCTTTCAGACTATTCTCTACTTCTACGCCAAATTTCATCTAAATCTGTTTAGCTAGCAGAAAACTCTAACAACTTATCCATCCATCCTTTCGCATTTATATAATACCAGCTATCGCCCGCGACTCCGTCAGCGTGAAATAAAAAAAACAAAAGTGTTCTTCCAAACTATCCTGTACATCTATACCAAAATTTAATCAAAATCCGTTCAGCCGTTTAGGCTACAAACTTTAACAAACATCCATCCATCCATTCATCTAAACTTTCGCATTTATAATATTGCTAGCTTTCGCCCGCGACTCCGTCCGCGTGGAGTTAAAAAAAACAAAAGTTAGTAGCCCATGTGTTCTTCCAGACAATCCTCTACGTGTATGCCAAATTTCATCGAGATCCGTTCAGCCGTTTAGGCTACAAACTCTAACAAACATCCATCCATCTAAACTTTCGCATTTGTAATATTAAGTAAGATTACATTAAATAAATAAACGTGAAACTTAAAAGTATATCGAATATCACGGTTCGTGTACAAAATAACTTTGAATATAGGATATCCGAAAAGAACAAGGAAACCGGGATCTAAGTCGTACGAATTTCCTGCAACTCTTGATAAAGCTTTGAACATTTTTCGTTTACTTTGATCGTGTAAAGATAAAATTCACGTGTCCAATTTTGTTTTATCGTCGCATTATGAATAAGGAATCGTAAAATAAATAGTTCTTACTGGCCATTATATTAGTAACTTCTTGTTGATTTTAAATAAAGAACACATATTTTTTTAACTCATTGTTGACTACAGTCATTCTTACCAGCCAGTTTAAATATGAGCCAATAGCCAATATTTACGCTTTAAGCGAATGTTTGGAGTTGAAGAGATACCAAGTAAGCATGACCTTTTAGGATTTTCTCTCAATATCATTTATGAGCGGGAGCATCGGCTATAATAATAAAGCTTTATCTAATGTAGCAAATGTATTGACAACTTCGATATTTCCTAATATTTTTTGTATCGAATAATAAAAAGTAAAAGTATCGTAGTAAATAAAAAACGTAACCTGAAATCTACGTTTAGGCAAGGTGGTGTGTTTATCATATTTTTTATTATTGTTTGATGCATGTTTTATAGAAAATTTCCCGTAGTGTAAGGCTACGGTAAGTCACAAACGATTTCGGCATTTAGTCTTTTTTAATCTATGCATAACAATGCTGTAGTCCTTGATTTTCTTTACAGAAGTTTTTCAACGCTAACCTAAGCTGTTATGCTACGATACGCTACGTTAAGCTACGACGTTCTACGCTATAATACTCTACGCTTCTGAATATTCTTTGACTAGATTTTAGTTTTTATTATATCCTTATGGTAAGCTTTAATTACGTTCGATTGCAATCCTCGAGTCCCTCCTGTTGGGATTTGAAACAGTTTTATATCGTTAACTCATAATCCTAGAGACCATATGGGAAATCAGAAACTCCATCGATTATTCTCCTATATACAGTAACTGCGTTTTCATTGACAATACAGAAACAAATAATTAGGTGTCTTTTTACGCAAGACCTTTACATAATTGGGGTGTTAATTTACTTGCATAAAATGTTTAAAATAGATAAGTAATAGTGTGAAAAAATTTTGTCTTTTATGTGGATTTTTGTGCTTTGCGGAAAAGTAATACTGTATGTACAAATAGGTGAAATATTTTATTATATTCCTTTGAATATCGGCAACTAAATTCACGCACGCGCCGCGCATACACGAATTCTGAATAAATAAAACATGAATTGGTCTCTTTGAGGAATTCAAATGCTAACTCTAACATTTCATGTTTTCTGTTATGCAAGAAAAATAACGCTTTTGAAATTTCACCTATTTATATATTTTAAAATCTTTAACATTACTCATTGAATTGCTTGCTTATTCATTAAGAAGCCTATACTTTTATTCAGGTTTGAAATTCAATTTACTTACAATTACGTCTTTTTAATGTATTAAAAATTATTTTAAGGTTTTGGAGCATCGATTTGGATCTTTAAATTACACGGCTATTTTCATTTAATATTTAGCGAATTATGTTATATAGAGCGTTGTAATCTACAGGTCTTGGGTTCGAATCCCACTGCCATGTACCAATGTGAATTTTCATATGTACATAATTTACCCGACGTTCTTGCGGTTAAGGAAAACATCGTGATGCAACCTGCACATATCGGCGAAGAAATTCAAAGATATGTGTGAAGTCAAACAACCCGCACTTGGCCAGCGTGACTTACTATGGCCTAATCACCCTAACTTAGAGTAGGCTCCGAGCCCCTCGGTGGGGACGTATAGTGAGCTGGTGATAATGATGATGTTATAGTGACTAAGTCTGTGTTGCTATTAACACCTAAAATAATTCTACAAATTGACAATTTTAGGCTTTTGTTGACCATAATGAATAATTTACGATAACAAACTATAAATATTATGTTAGGTTTATAGTCTTCGGAAACTAACTTGGAATAACGAAGGGACTCCCAGTGGTCGGACAATCAAACAGTTCCATATCGGTAACGCATAATCTAGGAGTTGTTTTAAGATACTTCTGGGAAATAACGCTGTCGAACCCTGATTGGCGTTTGGACTCTCGTTCAGTTTTATTGGTCATTTCGTTGCTGTTAATCCAATCTGTTATGATCAATAGTATGGGATTTAAGTATGTGTATTATAATGTTATTTTGAAATATAATTTGATCGGGTCATAACATATCTTTGATAAATCTTACTGCTTCTATAAATGACATTGTTATATAGATATTGTTAGAAGGTAACTCCAAAACGGCTCATTGAATCTAGATGAAATTGGGCAAAGACATAGCTAAACGCTTTAAGTATGGTTTTTTCGTTCCACGTAGACGAGGTGATGAACAAAAGCTATTATTCTTATATATTCTTTTATAAATGACGTGTGTATTAGTGCTAACGTGAAGGTTTTCAAAAACTTCTATCAACTTAAGATTAACAGCTAAATATTAAATCTTATTACTTGCTTATTTACTGCGCTGGCGCAGCGACCCAAAGTGTGTCTTGGTCTCCGACACGAGAGAGCGCCAACGTTTAATTACATGTTGTATCTAAAACTATATGATAAATTCTTACTTTTTGTACGAAAAAGAAACCGCAAGTCTTTTTTAATATGAGATTAAAAAGAAATAAAAACATTAACAAACTGTGTTGGACAAACGGAAGCAATTTACAATTTTAAATAGTTACAAAGTTGTCCTAATTGCATTGTGAATGTCAATTTGACTTTAAAATAAGTCACAAATTATACTTTTACGTTTATATTCGAACACTGCACTATTGTCGTTCTCTGGAGGTATTTTTTTCAAAATTCTCGTATAAATGATTCGACAGTATTATGGATTCATCATGGAAGTCTATTGACATGTAGTAACACCTCTATAGAAAGCATAGTAAGGCCGGTTTCCCAGCTACATTTAACAATTCGTTAGTGTTTTTGGTTCGATAACTGCATGAAGTGCGTTTCTGTAACTTCAGATGTACTCCGTTGAGCCTTAGGTCAACAGAACACTAAAGAACTAGGTAGATATAAAATAAATGGAAATTTCAGCAACCTAACATAACTCATAAATATGCAAATGCTCTTAACAATCATGTTTCAGTTAGTACTGATAGAAAATATTCAGTAAATAAAAAATACAATGAAAAAATTATTACACCCGCACCCCAGGTTCCTGAGATAGGAAATGTCAGGGGAATGAAGACGAGGGCGGCAAAAACGCCGCTCTTAAAAAAAAAAATTATGTTTCAGTTAGTACTGATAGAAAATATTCAGTAAGATGAAAAAAGTAAGAACGTCGATGGCTCATGAGTAAAGCATTTGATTTCTAATGTGCAAGTCCCGGGTTCGAATCCCGAAATCATTTCATATGTAGGTACATTTACCCCTGCACATATCTATGAAAAAATAACGATATGAGTAAAGTCAACCCGCAGTGGGCCTACGTGGTTGACTAAGGCCTAGTCACCTCTACTTTGGATAGGCGCCGAACTACTCAGTAAGGATGTATAAAGCTAATGAAGTAAGAAAAATTGTAATACTTATTTTTACTATTACATATTTAACAACAATAAATATACATGTAAAGGCCGCTTGTATAACGTGTTCACAATAAATCGTGCTAAGCCCGGCCGCCGCATCGGAAATAAACTTCAACATCAAATATGAATCAGTGAATACAAAATCGAGAGATATCGACAGACGAACGTGCTGACTATTTATTGGTCAACCAAATATTGTATGTGTCAGATGAAAATTGCTCTCAGAAACTCTCTTAACCTTAAGAATATTTAATGAGATTTTAGGTGAATAAGTTTGTTGTGTAAATCACACAAAAAATCTTTTTAACTCTATTCAGCTGGTAAAGTCCGCAACACATGCTTGGTTTTGACAGTTTGGACTGAACAGATGACTGTGCTAGTGAAGGCACAACTTTAACTGAACAGTTCAACTGACAATTAACTTCATTGTACGTTATACAAATAGTTAGAAAATGTCTATGGCTATTCAAAACGTAAAATTAGAAAAATACTATTAAGAATTGAAGGCATCTGCGACTCTGATTAGTAAACAAAATTAATATAAAACAATATAAAAACTGTAATTTGCACTTTGAGACATTTGAGAGCGTGCTAATGCAATTTAATATTTCATTTCTATACAATTACTCCTTAATGAAACAAAGACAAGAAACACCAAAAATACGATTGCAGGCAATTGTTAGGAATTCCCCTGCGTTCGCAATAGCCACTTAAAATAAATTGCACGCCCGATACGCTTTACAAAGATAAAAGAACGAGGAAAATCAGTTGAGTGAAAACAAAGAAAAAAATTATTTACGTATGTAGAAAGCGTTTTTCTAATTCGGAAAATTTTGTAGACTTCAATCTGGTATACGTTAATTTTCTAATAATTATATACAATTTACAATATAACTTTAAACTTAAATGTGTATTTAAACAAAAACCAAGCGTAAAAAAAACGCGTGGTAAAAATAACGCCAATACTTTTAATGTATCAAATCCACCTCCTAGGAAGCCAAATCAGGAATTAAAAAAATTGGACTTTAAATAATATGGAAAACAATGTTGCAGATAATAAGGGACTGAAATTACTAGCATTTCTGGTGCTTAAAAATGTAAAGGAAAGTTACTTTCCATTATTTACATAGCATCGTATTTAAAATCAAATATAAAAGTACCAGTAGGATAAAAATGGAAAGCAATTTATACAGAAAATCCCACACCAATGGAAGACTATCTTAAACAAATATTATTTTTCACAGTCAATATTCTGAAACGAAAGCGATGCGACTCGAGTTTACCTTAGATCAATTACTTACTTGAGAACTACATATCTAAAAATCGTAAGAATGTATTCTAGAAAACATTGTCATCTCTGTTATTTTGTAATGAAAAAAAGAGGATGACTATATAACCACGACGAATCTTTCATTCATTCTTTCAAGAGGTGATATCCAATTTGAATAATAGAAAATCCAACTTAAAACATATTCATCGCACCAATCCTATAGTACGTCAGCTTCTGTGAAATTTAATCTATCAACTGAATACAGCAACATTGCTGCAATTTGTAAGCTATCAGAGATTGTATGTGACATAGAAAATAGCAGCTGCGAGTTAACAGTCAATATAACATAGAATATTTTTTTAATTAATGTACTTCCTAGTTAACATATTTTAGATATGCATAAGAAATCGACAAACCTAATCTAATTAGAGAGTTCGAATTGTTTATCACCTCTTAAACAATGTAATTAGGTTAAATTTCGGATCGATCTTTAAAATCGATTATTGGGTTTTGGTAAACAATTTCTTTTTATTTTACAATTTATTAGGTGAATTCATTCTTTTTAAGAACGTTTTTCTAAAAAGATCTCTAAAGATACATAAGTCTTGCCTATTGTAGTCTAAATTGAAAAATGTCTGCCTTCTTTGCCTCTTTTTGTTGAAGTTATTTACATAAATTCTATTGAAAACCTTGATTTGAATAAATTAACATAAGCACTTAGAATCTTTACAGACTTAAGGAAACTTAATTAAAGGTTAATAGCTTATTTTTTCATTGAAATATAGTATTTTATTAAGAAATGATAATCTAATAAGTAGTATTTCAAAAGGCCGTTTTTATAAAAAAAAAATTATCAATAAGTTATTAAGATAAAAGTTTCTGCAATAACTATGCCTTTTTGTTTAGAATCAATACTGCACTTGTAAATCTTACTAATATTATAAATGCGGAAGTTTAGGTGGATGAATGGATATTTCTTAGAATTTGTAGTCTAAACCACTGACCGGATCTCGATCCTCTCTGCCTATCCCTCCTGTGTATGGGTTTGTGTTACGTTGTTGTATCGTTTACAAGTTTATTTTATATAAGGAATGTTTTAGACGTAAGTTTATCCTATCGCCTATCTTCCTTATATTTCAATAAAATCCCCTTCAAATAAAGTGGTCAAATAAGGGACCTTTTGTGTTACAGGAAATTTATTAAATCACTATTTCGTCAGTGACAAATTGATATACATTAATGACCCTTTCACGTGATTGTGTCGTGTAACTTAATGTTACTTAGATTTAGTCATGCATGACTATACATTCTAGATTACTTACGGGACAATACTGACACGAATCACATCATAAACACATCGCTAAAATGGAAATTGAAGATTAAATGATATATATTTACATGTCGTTTCAGTATCCAGCTGTACATGTCTTAAATGGTAGTTCATTTCATTTTAGTCATGCTATATGCGTTTTAATTTGTCATCATATCTCTTCCTTTTTATTAAAAGTCGGTCGTACTCTTTAACATAAGTGCTTCTATTACCATATATTATATATTACCTATACTAGCGTTCGCCCGTGACTCCGTTCGCTTGTAATTGTAAAAAAAACAGAAGAAAGTAGCCTATATGTTCTTCCAGACTATGCTCTACATCTATGACGAATTTCATCAACATCCGTTCAGCCGTTTAGGCTACAAACTCTATCAAAAATCCATCCATCCAAACTTTCGCATTTATAATATTAGTAAGATCTTCGTCGAACTAAATATTAAAGTTAAAATAAATCTTGTAACATTTTAAATATCTTTTTGCACCCCTTTTGAGAGAAACTGATGTTAAGTATATTTGCATATGTAGTCATGATAAGCGAAATTACGTAACCCAACACGTTCTCTTAATACGTGCCAGAAATAAAGATGTGAAAATGTGAATCGATAAGTTGTGACTGAGAGTATGGGGAAACATTGGACTAGAGAACAAGAATTCTGATACTAATTTGAATGATTAACATGTTAAAATATGATAAAAGCGTGCCTTTGACTAAACTGTCGCACAACTTGCATTGTTGCAAACCGTCAAAAGAGAAAGTTGCATATTTGGGGCATGTTTTGCGACATGAAAAATATGACCTTCAACTCATTATGAATGGTAAAATTGCAGGCAGAAGACGCGTTGGAAGGAAAAGGGAGTCATGGCAAAGAAAGATCCGGGAGTGGACTAGTATCGCCAGCGTCGAACAACTTATTCACTTGTCACCGGACAGAGAAAGATTTACAACTGTTTAGTCGCGCATTGTATCTTATGAGCTTATATGGAGGTGCGCACACTACTCGATTTTTAGTTGTGCAACTAAACAGTTGAATTGGCTGCGAAACAATCGACAATCGCTCAACTGTTGTGCGATAGTTTAGTCAAAGGTACGTTAATAAGTTCCCCTTGTTAAAACCCTGGTGTTTATATACCAGTGTTATAGCATTAGCATCCCGCTCATTACCTTCAAGAAAGAAGAGATAGAATCATATTTTTATATTCGCGATATGATGGACAGAAATGTATGGAAGAGCAGCACACACAGCACATACTGTACCGACCCTCCGTAAGCGGTAAGGGCAAGTTTATGAATATCTAAATATTATGATATATGTCTAAATAAAAAAAATTACAAACTTTTGTATAACATTGTGACTCTTATCTTTAGCGCGCACGTCCTCAATAAGGTTTACTCATCTTGAAACATTTTAACAGAAATAACTCGACTCGCCTCAGGAAATATTTTATTTTTCGCCTTAAAGAGCTCCAACAGCGTCCAAATGACGTGTTTGAGAAATTAATGTCAATGTAACATTCCTTTTTCTTTGTTAAAATTGCAAGCTTGAATTTTACTATCTGGTATTATAATAGAAGATACAAAAAATCTAAAGAAAACGGAATAAAAGTACCCACTAGTAATATGAATTAGATAACCTTATCTTACTAATGTTATAAATGTTTTTGGTATTCTATGGTTACAAAAAAATATTTTAAAAAGAACCTCTAGAATGACATCGAACTGGTGAATTGCGATATAGCTATAGAAATCTGTCTCTAAGAACACATAAGCTACTTTTTTTTAATTCGGTGCGAATGAAGTCGCGAGAAAAAGCTAGTACATATAAATAAGTTTTAAATTATAATATATTGGACATATATACAAATCCAAATAATTCTCATGTATAAAACCCATGTATTACATGTATAAAAGCTTTTCCGATGACCTAATGACGTCACGCGTTAACTGGCTGTACTAAGCAGAAGAGCGCGGGACGTGTTTGGTATTAGCGGGAGGGGGAGTCATCGGTAAACCTACGGCGAATACATTTAAATGATATACAAGTGAAATAAATGACCCTATCAAAACAACGTATGTACAGTCGGGGAATCTGGCGGTGTTCCATCTAAAAGCTACAAAAAAATTTGGTGCCGGAGGCCCAACTTTAGTCTTTTTTCCCACCCTCTTTCTTACAAGAAAAATATGGGAAAGGAACGTGAATTTGACGCTGGAGGTGACGCATACGAAGGGGAAATATCCTGTTTATGAGCGTTTCTTCCGTCGATTAAGGGTACGCAACGCATCAACTATTGCGAATATGGGCAGCGGTCACTTCGCCGTTTTGGCAAATTCAGATGGATGCTTGCTTGTTTGCCACCTTATGATATAAAAAAAACAATCGTTTGAACGAAAACCAATACGACATTGCTTTTAAATTTTTCTGTATGATAAAAATAATTTAGTGATACACTTCTAATTTCTTTGTATTATTTTCCCGTGATTAGTGCATCTCACTGCTATGGTATTTTTAAGAAGAGGTTAAGTTTGTCTCGATGCAAGAAACAAGGCAATATTACTGTAAGTAGAACACCGCGCATTTACCCGACCGTAATCAAAGATACGTCATACAGTACTGCAATGAAAAGACTACATTAATATCGAACTACTGACATGACAAAATTCCGTCATGTGAAAAACATTCGAATATTTTACGGGAAGTGCATAAAAAGTTTATTGTAACGATATGAGAGGTAAAAGGTTTACGATTTACTCAGCAAAGTTATGCATCGAGTTTCCGTATAAAGCTATCATATAAACCTACATATATTTACACCCGATGTGTAAATCTTTCATATCTGAAAATACCATGTTCCGAAGCATTACCTTTTACTAGATGTTACATAAAATTGCAACTATAAAATTTCGAAATAAATGTTGACTTCATTTATTCATTTTTTCTACAGCGAGAAAGAGATGGTCCACTTTAATGCCTTATTTAAAACTATAATTAACTAGCGGACGCCCGCGTCGTCGTACGCGTGAATTAAATTTCATCAACCTGCTCTTCTCCTTACGAAGAGTCGACACAGTATGTACTGCTTTTCCATACATTTCTATCAGACATATCTGAATTCATTCCTTAACCGTATCCATTTTCATGCAATCTATCCATACTTTTATCGATCTTCCTCTCCCTTGATAGCCATCTACATTCAATCTTAATTACTGTACTTTAGTGAATTTACTTTGACTTTAACAACGGTGGACTTTAGTGAACCAGACAAACAATATTGGCATTTCTGTCTGTACCTGTTTGTCATTTTATCCACGTAGGAATATCCTCCTCAAAGGTATGAACATATTTGTACACCAGCGCTTTAGCTTTGAAATTTACCCAAATATACTTCGAGTTGTAGACCGTACGTATATCACAAATGTTTACTTAGATCTTGTAAACGAAAATGTAAAACTAGAAACCTGCATCTTTACATTAACAAAACAGAATATTGCAACAAAATTATTAAAGTAATTGACTCTTTACAAATCAATCACAATCGATTTCTTTATTCTTGTACTTATAAAGGTTTTCAAATAATGCTTAAAATAAAGACTATGAACCAAAGTAAAGATTGGTATGGCACGGTAGCGTATTGCCAAACTTCCAGAATTGGCACCCTTCCAGTCTTAAATGTGCAAGCTTGCTAGACAACATCACATCTATATATATATATATGTGTAAATACATTCTTAAGATTATATTTTTAAAATGTTTCTCTAGATAACCATTTGCAAGGGCAGTTTGGACTCTCTTAAATTCTTCTTAATTCATTTTATATAATACTAGCTGTTCCCTTCCGGCTTCATCCGCGTGCAATTATAAAAACTTTATTTTATTGTTTACATTTGTCAAATTATCAATTGCAAATGTCAAAATGACATGACATGTTGACAAACCATGGCAACCTTGCTGTTGGCAGCAACTTATGGTCTCATTCCCATAGTAGGGTTTTTATCCAAAATATTTACCCTCTAAGTTTTATGGCGTGAAAATATATAGCCTAAAGCGTGACGTAAGTGTAGGGCTTTTTATTAAAAAAAGAATTATTCAAAAATATGCTGTGATCACTGACATCTTAGGCAACAAAGCAGTGTGTGTTTACGCTTTATTATATTAGTATAGATTTCTCCCCATTTAAAATAAACGAAAAAAGGAAAGGTCTTTCCAAGCTGTTACATTGTGTGTGTGCTTGCGATCCGGCCTAGCTTCGCTTGGGTGGCAAAGACTGCATGTCTCATATCTTTCTGTCATATCCATACCATTCCCGTTAATGTAAAATATAGCCTATATTACTCAGTGAATATTTTAATGGTAAAATAATTTTTGAAATCGATTCAGTAGTTTTGGAGCTTAATGCAACTAAACTATTATTTTTTTTATACAATAAGGTGGTAAACGAGCACGCGGCCACCTGAATTCGCCGAAATGGCGAAGCGACCGCTGCCCATAGACATCCACAAAAACAGATGCGTTGGCTACCCTAAATCGACGGAGGAGGAGACTCACATAAAGAGGATGATCCCCTCCCTATGCATATCCTCCACCGTCAGATCCACTTTCCCATCCAGTCCTTTCCTTATAGGAAAAGGGTGGAACGGGAAAGGGACTAAAGGTGGACCTCCGGCACCACACTCATCAGGCGAAACGCGGAATTGCTTCCACTTCACGCCTGTCTTCTATGTGGTCGTGGTGGCATCGGGCGAGCCGACCCATTCGTGCTAAGATGTTAAAGCGGGCTCTACCACTGTTGAATTTATTAATTTTTTTATTAAATCTTTCCCCTTTATGATATTAAGGGCCTGTCCCATCACTGGCTGTTAGAGGCTCAGATAGCTTAAAAATGACGACACTGTCAGATAAGGGAACGATGTTCGATGTTTCCATCACATAATTTACTTGTTGGATTGTTATCAGACAATTTACAATTTTGTGGGACCGGCTCTAAATATGCGTAAATGAATATTTTTGTAAGCTAAATACATTAAATTACATATCTTCATATACTTCAACTTTAATAATCCATTTATTGGCAGTATTTATGTAATGCAAGGTACTTTCTAACAATTGTTGCGGTTTGAAGGCGAAGATCTTACGTTTCCCTTTGTATACTAAGAACAGAGATTATTCTCTAGAAACTCAAGGTTCTTAAGGAAGCATTCATCTTTTGGTACAAATAAGTTTGCAAGATTTTTTGGAATATTTTCGTCCAGATACCGTGTCTCTTAGCGCCTTGGGATTTCGCCTATTATTAACTCAACAGTTTCTTATACCCTCTTACACATTACTAAGTTGAAAAACTAACTTGATTCGAACATCGTATAAACCGTGAGTTTGGTCTTGTAATACTTGTGAAACTTTTGGGGTCGCGTGAGGAATAATTTTTTTTGTTCTTCATTCTCATACAACAAGTCGCGATACAAAGACGAAAATGAAAGAAAACCCCTAGTGACACAGATCGAAATTTGCTTCCCAGTTATCGAGAATTATTGTTGAATGATCATAAACAATAAGGGTATGTAAGGCATCTTATTGCAGATGTCTATGGGCAGCGGTTGCATCGCTTTTTCGGCGAATATAAACCGCTCGCTATTTTGTCAAATATAAAAAATAATTGGTTTTTTAAATCTCGTAAAAATTCCAAAATAACACGCTAAAGTTTTGACTGTTAATCAACTTAGAATGTATGTAGATAGTCAATTATTAAATATTCGAGTTGCCAAGCAAAGCCAAGGGCTAGTAACAAACAAGTACATCCTTTAGGGTTTCGCGCCAATCTCGTTTATGGCCGGCGCGGGAGCGTTGCCAATATCAATAAGGCTTTACGCTTCATGTTATCACCACAAATATATTTACTATTCGAGTTTTCGCCGCACCCCAATATTATTATTGTATTTTGACCCGAATTTTATTTGATTAAATATGAGACGTTCGCAAAGTTCTTTCAAGCATTTTATGATAAGTCTTTCTAACTCAAACGGAGTAGATAGGATAGATATTCGATTGACGAGAGTTTTATATATTAGGAACCAGTCAATACCTTCTTACAAAAATGTTACCTTAATGTTCATGAGACTCTGAGTTATTTTGTTAACACTATATATATCTATATACTCGTATATAAAAGAAAATCGTGTTAGTTACACTATTTATAAGTCAACAACGGCTTTATCGATATAGCTGAAAATTGGTGAGGAGGTAGTTCAGAGCCAGGGGAAGGACATAGGATACTATTTATTCCGTTCGACAGCGATGGATGGATGGATGTTTCTTAGAGTTTGTAGCCTAAACGGGTAAACGGATTTCGATGAAATTTGGTATACAGATGGAGGATAGTCTGGGAAGAACACATAGGCTACTCACTTTTGTTTTTTTAATTCCACGCGGACGGAGTCGCGGGCGAAAGCTAGTTTATTTATATTTACTTAGCGTCAAAGACATTTAAAGTGAGAGACTCTTGAGAATACGTTATTTGCTTTTCATAAATGACACTGACAGGAGTGGAGTAACGTGTTCGGAAAATAAAAGTCAGTTTCATTTCCCTCAAGGCTTTTACTACCGACGAATAATTTTATAAAAGAAAGAATACTCAAATTCTATAGTTTATATCACACGCATTTAATCCCGAAAGGTTTGGAAATTGAATAATTTGATTGAATATAAGGTAAAAAAAGATTTGCTAAAACAGTAATTTGATAATACTCGTAAAAACTTGTTCTTACTAAAACATTGAAAGTAACTTTTTTACTTCTTTAATTGGTGTAAGATCAAAGTAACAAAAAAAATTATCACTTTTATAATTCCATGTAACTTTTACCAAGACCAGGTGAAGTCGTACTTTAAAAAGACATAAAAACTTAGGTAAACGAAAATTCGGAACATAATTTGTTCAATTTTCATGTTACAATAGCAAATTGCACGCAAGGATTTTGGTTTATTTTTTACTTACTATATCTATACCAAAATACAAAAGACATCTCATTTCATTCTGGATTAATTAAAAAACCACAACCGATTTTAATAACTATTTCACAAATACATAATGAAACATTCTCTTGCCCTGTATTACAATAACTAGTTTTCGTCCGCGACTACGTTCGCGTGGAATAAAAAAAAGCAAAAGTGATTAGCCTATATATTCTTCCAGGCTATTCTCTACGTTTATGGAAAATTTCTTCGAGATCCGTTCAGCAGTTTAGGCTATAAACTCTAACATACACCCATATAAGATTATGTTTCTATTAACCAAAGATGCAAAAGAACTAATCCCGTAAAACTAAAATCGAAAAATCGCATTTTGTAGCTGAAGGAGGAAAGGATAAGGGCATTCTAATATCAAATAACCATCGTCTTTTAACAATATTCAGAACACGTATAAGGCATTAGAGATCCGTATATCAAATACTTAGAAACTTGAATATGAGTTTTTTAAAAACATTCGTTTTATAAGGACACTAGCTAGCTGTTCCCGTGCGGCTTCATCCGCGTGAAATTATAAAAACTTTATTTCATTGTTTACATTTGTCAAATTATCAATTGCAAATGTCAAAATTATATGTCACGATGACAAACCATGGCAATCTTACTTTCTTGATGTTGGCAGCTTGTAGCGTATGGTCCCTTTCCCATATTGGGGATTTTATACAATTTATTTACCCCCTAAGTTTAATAGCGTGAAAATATATAGCCTAAAGCGTGACGTAAGTGTAGTGCTTCTTATAAAAAAAAGGATTATTCAAAAATATGCTCTAATTGCTGACATCTTACGCCACAAATTAGGTGTGTTTACGCTTTATTATATTAGTATAGATAAATCTATGTCATACTAACATAGATAAAAGTCTAGTGTGATTTTTAAGACCTTAATTTTTTTTAAATTAACAAGATAATTAAGGTTATGGAATTTAATTTAGTCAGCGAAGTTTTAACGTATTAAATTAATGTGACCCAATTTCATATTTTCGTGATCGTCGAAAATATTTTGCTCGAAGCAATTTCGCGGACGCTAAACTTTCGTCACATAAACGAGATATTATTTCAAGTGTGTAACTTTTGTATTGTGAGAAACTTCCTAACTTTTTAACACTAAAAGAGGTCCCCTCAATTATAAACACTGGCTTTCGCCCGAGACTCCGTCTGCGTGGAATTAAAAGATAAGTAAGTATCCTACGTGTTCTTCCAGATTATCTACTACATCTACAGCCGCTTAGGCTTACGTTACAAAAAAAATTATAAGAGCGGACGCACACCTTTGAGTACGACAATCGCACAACTGTTGTCTTTTTGCAGCCAATTCAACTGTTTAGTTGCATAACTAAAAATCCAGTTGTGTGCACACCACATAAGTTCATAGGAAACAAAGCGCGACTAAACAGCTCTGCGATAGTTTGGTCAATTGTGTGCGCGCGCTCTAAAAATAGTGAAAGTGTCGAGTTCAAATCCCACTCGATGTAATTTTTTTTATTTCTTAATCTTTTTTGCGATGTTTTGCAGTATAATTATTTATTAGTCAGGCGATTTTTTTAATTAAGTTTAGGTTATCACATTACTATGTTAACTGCTCTCTAAATTACTGCATCCAATCTTTACATTTATCTGGGTAGATCTAAATCTTGCGTCAATATGCGATTGAAACTAAAGGATACCGCACACATAATGACTATCGTTAATGCCTTCAGTGAGGAATGATGCAATTACCACGAAAAGGTCCTCTTCAGTCTTAGGGTATCTTTTAAGATGCCCGCATTAATCTTAACATTGGTCAACTCTTATAATATGATCACTGACAAATGAATAAGCATTCTCATGTTTATTATTTTTCAATTTTAGGCGCGCGCACATCTTTGACTAAACTATCGCACAACTGTTTACTCTCTTTTATTTGTGCAACTAAACAGTTGAATTTACTGCGAAACAATCGACAATCGCACAACAGTTGTGTGATAGTTTAGTCAAAGGCGAGCGCCCGCTCTTAATGATAATTTACCTCGACAGCATTCTACCAGGGCGAGATAAGTTTATGGGACAACACAATGTGGAAGACAAATGTATTTTATTACCATACAAAAATTGACAAACGATAAATGAAGCGTGTATTACTTTGTGTTAAATATCAAAGAAACATACTAACTGTATACGATAAAAATTGACGGGTTGATATTATTCACTAAACACGTCACTTAACTATTGTTGACGTTTATGAATAATGATAAAAAAATTCCTTGAGCGAGTCAGACCTTTTTGTATAAGCTCTCGTTTGAGACGCCTTTGTAATAAGTGACAAGCGATATGCCAAAAATGCCTGCTCGGCAATTTATTGGAGGTTTTTACAGGCGATATTATGTACAGGGTAAACATACGCGGTAATGATATGGAAAATATTGCGTATTTATTTTGTCGTAGGGTAAATTACACAGTTATTGATATTTACAATACTGCGTATTTTAATCGCAAACGTCCATAAATGTGTCTTTTTTAATACTGCAATAGATTTCTGAAGTGTAATTGGTTAGATGCCAAAACATTATATTAGAGTAACCTAATTAATAAATAATTTTCGATTAAGATAATGTCTCACGATAGTTTAAATAATTTAATTACAGTTAAATTGACTATTAGTGATTTAATTATTTTAAAAACGCAAGTTTAAATTTTATATTCCATCAAAATAAATCGCTATATTGCATAGCGTTTCTCACAATGTCATTTCGAATAGAGATGAACACAAAGTGATATGTCGACGTCAGTGAGCTTGTGAAAATTTCTCTTGTGAAATTGCTGTATTGAAATCGTTCCATTTTTGAATGAATAGAAAAGAACATTCTAACTCGTCGGTGTTTTGTTTTCTTTTTTTATTTAAAAAAATACGCCAAAATATTTAAACGGCCAGCTTTTTTGAATTTTTTATTTTTACCCGTGTGGTATTATTTTATGTTTCGTCTTTTGTTTTGTTTGAAAGTTCAACTTTTACTTTTGTAAGCAATGAAATCAATACGTTTGTAATAAAGCCGTACGAAAAATAACCTGTATTTTTAAGAAAGCGTTTGAAGCAAAAATATAAAGCGCAGAGTAACATTGGAAAAAAAAAATCGCATCATATATTTTTTTTGAAAATGACACATTGGTTACGTTTTTACATGTATTTCAAGATATAATGTTTATTACAAAAAACTGGCTTATAATCGATTTAAAAAAATGTTCGTAGTATTATTATTACAAAAAAAATGTGTGTTAAAAGTACGCTATACCATACGACTATTAAAAATTTTATTTTAAAATGAACTTAAAATCAGAATAATGTCCGGTTCTTTCGCAGGTAAAACTTATTGATTTACGCCATTTTTATTTCGATCACGTACCGGAGAGGGTGTCGGGTTCCTTAATTTGACTTATCTGCACGAATAAATACGCAAATATTTTGAAAGTAAATCCTAATTTACATCAACCCTTGGTTAGATTAAAATTGCTTTTAATGCTTTGATTGTTTCGACTTATAATATTTATCGTAGAATTAACTATTAATGTAGAAAACTCAATACAAACAAAACTTTTTTAAATAAACTAAATGTAAGGTTTTGTTTTCTCTGTAAATAAGATTAAGAAGTAATTGGAGTTTATTTTTAATTTAAACAAAAAGAAATAAGTAACATCCGTCTCTATCATACGTCATTAGTATTTAGGTTATTTTTGCCATACGTTTAGTATTTAATTAATTCCAATAAATTTTAGTATCCGAAACGTGTGAGGTCGGACCAAGATCCTTTAATCTTGTGGGAAATTTATTAAATGGCTTCCCCGTCATTGACAAATTGGTTCACATTAATGACCCTTTTACGTGATTACCTAACTTAAGTGTTATGTCGATTTATATGTACATCTTGAAATGTCTTTATTGCTTTTAACTAAAGACAAATCAGTTCAAATATTTATTGTATATCTAAAAAAAATGTCCTTTTTTGGGGAAAATATTAATGTGTCGTTACATCCCTTAGAATTATTTTAGTGTAAGTAAATGATGGAAAGGGGAAGTGGAATTGATTAGGCGACTTTTAGGAAAGGAAAGTATCATTTCTGTGTAATCTACGAAACGGCTGGGCCGATTTCGAACGGACTTTCACTGGAGGGTAGCTGACATACCATAGATGGGAATATTATAGGCTACTTTTTTTTAAATTCCGCGCTGTCAAAATCGCGACCGTTTGAAATTGATATTATTTTTTTTGGAATAGTTGACTACTATTGAAAATAAATAAGTAAAGAAGGCTTTAAAGGAAACGATTTAGAACATTACTTGAGTGTCTGCACGAACACAAGCGCTGTGCTTTTTAATATTTATGCAGGCCGTCTCCTGGCATAAGATTTTATGCTTAGTTGGTACTTTATTACGGTTAAAAAAAAGTGAAAGTTTTACTTATACTTAAAATAAACTATAAACTTAGGCCCAACTTTAGTCCTTTTCCCGTTCCACCCTTTTCTTATAAGGAAAGGATTGGATGGGTATAAGTGGATTTGACGGTGGAGGAGACGCATAGGAAGGGGAAATATCCTCTTGATGTGCGTCTCCTCCTCCGTCGATTTAGGGTAGGCAACGCATCTGCAATTGCGGATGTCTATGGGCAGCGGTCGCTTCGCCATTTCAGCGGATTTAGATGGCCGCTTGCTCGTATGCCACCTTATTGTATAAAAAAAAATATTGACATACATTCCGCATGTGTTCTTTTACATTAGTTAATAATTAAGGAAAATTTTGGTTGATTACTAGCTTTCTCCCGCTTGGCCCTCCGCGTGGAATTAAAAAAACAAAACATAGGCTTATGTGTTCTTCAAGACTATCCTCCACATTTGTGTCAAAGTTCATCGCGATCCGTTCAGCCGTTAAGGCTACAAACTCTAACAGACATCCATCTTAAGTTTCGCTTTTATAATATTGGTAAGATTGATCATATGGCACGAACCGCGCTAAATGAAAATCCAAAATATGTGCCTATCCCTCTGGATTATTATGCCGTAAGTGTTAATGAGTTCACTACCACTTTTGAATTATTTTACTAGATATTATTATCGACGTTAGACTGAGTTTATATGAAAACACACTTTTTAAAGATGCATTATCATTGGCTTTTTAAAAAGGAATACGTAACAAATTGAATTTTTTCACAAATCCATTTTGTGATTCTCCAATAATTCTGGCTGTCGTTTTTCTATAGTATATTTTCTTTCCGTTTCCTTTAACAACGTACAATTCTACTAAATTAATTCATCTTAACAAAAATGTACCCTTGGGATACAAAAGAGATCTCCAGGAATTCATGTCAAGTCGTCTTTTGTACCTTAAATTGAATACGACTGCTCATTCTCTTTTATATTTAGCATTATAATACAGGTACAGAATTAGGATTCCATGTGAATTAAAAAGTCGAATGATCAAAGAAATCAAATTAAAGTTAACTTTGCTTAATCCACTTTACATATCTTATTAATTCTAACAAAAAATAAAAAAAATCCAATTAAAACATAATAAGGATGTAAAAAATAATCTACAGACTGTCTAGTCATATTTAACACTAGCTGTTGCCCGCGACTTCGTCCACGAAATATTAAATAAAATATATGCCCGGCTATGTCAGCTATCCTTCAGTGAAAGTCCGGTGGAAATCGGCCCAGCCGTTTCGGAGATTGCTCGAAACAAACGCGACTTGCGGACAGATGGACAAAAATTTTTTTAATGCGATTTTCGTTATCAACAACGCAAATACATCATCTTCCCGAAATTTGGATTTTTTCTTTTGATATTACAAACAGACATTCCAATTTTATTATATGTATAGATAAATATAAAAAATATAAGATGTCCACAACAATATATATGAGAAATGTGTGTTATATTTAAGTAATTTAATTGCGGACTCCTGTAGCATGAAAAGATTGAAGTATGAGGTCTATGGTAAAATAAAACGCTTATCTCAGTGTAGTCTTTTAATTCCCATAATTAATAAATAGCTAGTACATAAAACCTACTTTAAAGCATTGCACTTTACGTAAACGATGCTATCTTATGCTATGCTGTAATTAATCAAAAAAAGACAACCTCATTTAACATTAGTATTGAACATTAAACACTAGCTGTAGCACGCGACTTCACCCACGTGAAATTAAAAAATATAGCCTATGTTACTCACTGATAACGTAGCTTTTTAATAGTGAAAGAATTATTAAAATCGGCCCAGTAGTTTTTGAGTTATTTCACTACATACAAAAATACAAATCTTTCCTCTTTATAATATTAGTATAGATAAACAGTCGCAACACAAAGCCCGATAGGTTAACATTCGATGTAAAGCTATCTTGGATTTTCATCAAGGCAGTCACGCAATCCATTCAGAGTGCAATTAACACCTCGTTTAGTCTTAGTAATAACCAAACCTATAAAATAAACCAGTCATCTAACACGACGGTTTAGACTAGTTTTTACAGATGATTATCTACATTTGGTCAATATATTTTACTACATAACTATTGGATCCTTTAATCGTAATGAACTCTTCGCCTCGCTTTGTAAAGTTTGTTCATCCACCTTAAACGGGAAAGAAGGTTTATAATAAAAAAAACAGTTAAACATTGGTACGTTATTTGTAGAACAAATAGACGAAAGTCTTTTTCAGGTAACATTGACTAAATATACATTACTAGCTGTTCCCGTGCGGCTTCATCCGCGTGAAATTATAAAACTTTATTTCATTGTTTGCATTTGTCAAATTATCAATTGCAAATGTCAAAATGACAAGACATGATGACAAACCATGGCAATCTTGCTTCCTTGATGTTGGCAGCAACTTATCATCTCTTTCCCACATTAGTGTTTTTATCTAAAATATCTAAATAAGCTAGTAGTAGTAGTAATAGCTAGTAAGGGCCTAAGCCCTAAGTTTAATAGCGTGAAAATATATATCCTAAAGCGTGACGTAAGTGTAGGGCTTTTTATTAAAAAAAGAATTATTCAAAAATGTGCTGTAATTGCTGACATCTTAGGCAACAAAGAAGTGTGTGTTTATGCTTTATTATATTAGTATAGATAGATAAGTATAGATTTACGGGTAGGGATTTAATTTGCTAATATTATTGGGCAGCCCGTTACCTGAATCAGACAATTTACAAATGGAGTTACTACGGCAGGAACGAAGGCATATTGACCCGACAGCCACTGAACCCATCGGACCGGAAAACTAATTTACCTTCCCTATGAAAATGTTACTGCCAACTTTAGATTCTTGATAATGTTTTTAAAAAATGTATAGCAATGCGATCTGACAGTTGTAATGAAAAGCAAAATTTTGCAGTATTCCGATGGTAATGACAGTCAGAGTCTTCCTACCTTTGTTGAGCAAATTTGTGAGATTAGAACAACTTGCATGGTCAGCTACATGAGGTACACGGGGCTTGAGTCTCTAATAATAATTTATAGGTGAATAGGACTTAATCAACTACGGTGCGTCATTGCCGATTGGCTTCTGTACGATGTTATCCTTTGGTGTAATAACCATTTATATGGTCTTAAAACTTGATTTAAGTTTTTTAATCCTGTATTTTTTATCTAGTTTCACATTTCACTATAATATGCTGAAATTTAACGTATGGAAATATCGTTTGCAGCTGTTGAAGTCGCGTTCATCGCGTGAAAATTAGTAACACACTTTCCACGCCGGCTGTAGATAATATAATTTGCAATTCCGAATACTAGAAAATGTTTTCTTAAAAATGTCGCGATTTGGTATTTAAATTTTAAATTAACTGCTACCGAAATCGTTGTTGGATTCTTAAACAACTTTAGCATTTACATACTAACTTTTGCTCGCGACTTCGTCCGCGAATTAATATAAGCATTTAGTAAGTAGCCAATGTATCCTTACAGACTATGTTCTATGTATGGGTCATTCATCGAGATCATTACGAGGTTTTGTTGAAACCAAAAAAACAAAATCCGACCAACCATCCAAACTTTTGGATCATCATCACCAGCTCACTATACGTCCCCACCGAGTGGCTCGGAGCCTACCCTAGTTAGGGTGACTAGGCCATAGTCAACCACGCTGGCCACGTGCGAGTTGGTTGACTTCACAGATATCTTTGA